>CM039598.1:61042873-61062501 GCA_022457205.1 Saccharum spontaneum
ATTGTCCAAACATTGATTAATTAAGCTCAAAATATTCGTCTCGTAAAGTACAACAAAACTGTGCAATTAGTTTTTAATTTCATCTGCATTTAATATTCCATACATATGCCGATATTTTGATGTGATGGGGAATCTTCTTTTTTATAATGGAATTTGGGAGTGAATTTGGTCATCTAAACAAGGCCTTTATTATTTTTTTGGATTGGAAGTACATGAGGCCCCGTCATAAATAGTTAGGCCAGGTTTCTGTCCACCCCCTTTCGTGCAGTGCAGAAGCGGCAAGGCTGTCCGCTGTCGACCGGTGTGGGATTCATGCATCACGGGAAAGAGGACATCCGTACGTGAGCCGTGGGCTATGGGCAAGGCAAGTCAAGTCGCCGATCGAGGGCCCAGGAGAGGACGACGCGACGTCTGTCTGTAGATCGAGTTCAGACGCTCCTCGTCGTCATGCCTACTAGCTAGAGCCCCATGCACGGCCAATCCATGCATCTGCAGACGATGGATCGTGATGCACCTGACCATCGATCTGTACGTGTTGATCCCATGGACTGTGTGTGTAGTGGATCGTGATGCACCTGATCCCGTGGACAAAAAAGTTGCGACCTAGTTCACTTGGCAAAATATCATAATATGGCAACTTGCTAAAATATATAGCAAATGAAAAAAATAGACTCTCTCCAAGAGTTTGTCATTTGGACTTGGTAAAATAAGAAGAGGCCCGCTAAATGAACGAAGAGCTCCGCTAAGAAATGAAGAGCCCCGCTAAGAAATGAAGAGCCCCGCCTAAATATGCACGCGAAGCCGGATGCGCGAGCGATGCGCACTCGCGCTCAGCGCGCAAATATGCGCATGGAGGGGGAAGATTTGCCAAGTTGCTAAAATTTGTCACGATAGATGCCAAACTGTTGGAGCACAATTTTTCTTATTTTACCAAAAATAGATAGATGTCAAGTTGATTTGTCGCTCAAGTTGATTTGTCGCTCGAGGACTACTGCACAGAGCTACCCACCCTACGTACTCCACTGCTCATCCATGTGGTGCTCACTGTTCAGGTCGCCGCTATTAGACGCCGCAAAACGTCCGCCCGCCACGGACGACTGGCAACCGGCATCCTTCTGTGCATCCGCGTGCTTGACACATGCATGATGACGCATGAACACATGACGCCTACCACGGAGTACTCACATGACGCCCGCAAAACTCAATGTTACTTATTATAGGAGCTATAGCCGTTTATTTGTTGGTCAATATGGCTCACTAGCTAGGAACAGTTCAGTTTTTAATAACAGTAATGATATAGGACGGGCGTATGACGTCGGACGCTCCTACCCACTCGCTCGCTCGGTCGGACGCTCCCTACCCATTCGCTGGCTCGCATGTCTTTTCACTTCTTCCTCTTCGCTCGCCACGCCTTTCCACTCCGCTCGCCTCTCGCACCTCCGCCCCTCGCTGCTCGCTCTCCCGCGCTATCGTCAGGATGGCCCGCGCCACGTGCCGCGCCTCAGCGAGCTCACTGCGCGCTCGTGACGTGTCATGCTTTCTTCCCCTTCTCCCCTCGCGTGCACCGTGCCCTCCCACACACCTCTGTTTCCTCCTCTGCGACCCAGTTCTGGCACCTCACCGGAGATGAGGGTGACGATGGTGGTTCCGACGAGGTACGTGGTGGAGGGATCTAGATCTGGAGCCTCCTCTCCTCTCTTCCTCTCTCTGGATCTCCTCTCCTCCCTTTCTCTCTCTTGATATGGCCTCTCCTCCCTTTCCTCTCTCTGGATCTGGATCTGAGATTTTCCCCCCTCCCTCCTCCTCCTCCCCCTCCACCTCCTCCTCCATGATGTGAAATGTTTGCATGATTCTCTGATGTTGCAGTTCTTTTTGAGATGTTTTAATAGTTTTTCCCCTTTGTTTGCAGCATCTCCTCCATATTTCCTAACGTTTCATTAGTATCGCTTCTGATGTTGCAGTAGCTTCTTCTCCTTTGTTGTAGTAGCTTCTTCTCTGTGTTGCAGTAGCTTCTTTTCCTTGTTTGCAGCAGCTTTCTTCTCCTTTTTGTTGCAATAGCTTCTTCTCCTTTGTTGCAGTAGCTTCTTCTCCTTGTTGCAGTAGGTTCTTCTCCTTTTGTTGCAGAAGCTTTCTTCTCCTTGTTGCGGCAGCTTCTCCTTGTTCCATTAGTTGTTTTTCGATGTTTCAACAATTTTTTTGGTTTTGTTTCACCAGTTTTTTCTACTTGTTTCATTACGTGTTTTCTCCGATGTTTCAACAGTTTTTTTCGTTTGTTTCAGGAGTTCTCTCCCCCACCACCTCCTCCTCCTCCCCTCCACCACCTCCTCCTCCTCCCCCCTCTGAATCTAAGGTTTTAATGGCGGCTAGGTTTTGTGGCGAGTCAGATCTAAGCTACATGCAACAGATGATGTGAAATGTTTGCATGATTCTCTGATGTTGCAGTTCTTTTTTAGATGTTTCAATAGTTTTTGCCCTTTTTTTGCAGCATCTGCTCCATATTTCCCAACGTTTCATTAGTATCGCTTCTGATGTTGCAGTACCTTCTTCTCTTCGTTGCAGTAGCTTCTTCTCCTTGTTTGCAGCAGCTTTCTCCTCTTTTTTGTTGCAATAGCTTCTTCTCCTTTGTTGCAGTAGCTTCTTCTTCTTGTTGCAGTAGGTTCTTCTCCTTTTGTTGCAGAAGCTTTCTTCTCCTTGTTGCAGCAGCTTCTGCTTGTTCCATTAGTTGTTTTTCGATGTTTCAATAATTTTTTTGGTTTTGTTTCACCAGTTTTTTCTACTTGTTTCATTACGTGTTTTCCCGATGTTTCAACAATTTTTTTCGTTTGTTTCACCAGTTCTCTCATGTTTGTTTCATTAGGAGTCCTTCTTTGTTGCAATAGCATTATACCCCTGCTACACATGGGAGGGTGGAGCATGGTGGTGAGGTGGTGGCGGGGCTCCGTGCGGGGGCGAGACGGGGGTTCGCGAGTTCCCGTGTGGGAGCGGGGCGGGGGTCGCAAGTTCCATTTTCATTTTCGTGGGACGGGCGGGCTGTTGCTTGCGGAGCGGGACGGGCGGGGACGCTGGCGGGGTTGGGGAGCGTCCGGACGCCCCCTGGAGCCGGGCGTCCGGGCGCTAGCAGTTCCCTTTTAATAAATCAACCCTAAATTCTTTTTTGTGGGTCCTATTCAAGACGACACATTGGCTACAGTTCAGGCTCAGTTGCAAGCGCACTGAGAACGAAATAGGCACTATGATTCATGCAGGTCGTCTACTAGAGTGGAGGGCTTTGCATTTCTTCGCCTCAAACGATTGTCAATATTTTGTGGATTAGTTCTCAATTTGAAATTCTTGTGTGTGCATGACGTTTTTCTTATTGTAATAAGTGTGGACTAATGTCTTATTCCATTATCTGAAAAAAATGCATAGCTAGAATTATAAATTTAGAAAAGTCAAAACGTCTTATAATTTAGAATGAAGGGAATAATACCTTGTCAGCACACACCAAATAATCGCAAAAACAACGCTGGCAACCATTACTCCCTCCCGTCTAAACATATGTTTTAATCATGTGTGGAGGCTGGTGGATGGATATGCATGTATCAGTTAATTAAAAAGACTAAGCAAGACCATAATAGAAAATCAATAGGAAAGAAGGTGCTGAAGCTACTTAACTATGCTATTGCTCTGACATATTACTAAAAAACCAGAGTTAACATAGAAGAATTTATGAACATATATAAGCCTGTCAGTGTTCTTCCGGTCAAGATATCACATTACAACTAATATCATTTGACCAGTTCAATCACTACTGAGCTGAGATATAGTCCCTATAGCTATAGCTCCACATAAAATAGAAGGTGTGACTTTACTTAATGCAATATATTAGAGAAACATATAAAAAAACTAAAAAAACTAAAAAAATTGATTCTTGTGGCTGGGGAAGTCCACCGCCATTCAATACCTGCGAGATACTTAGGCAATATGAATAGTGTTTAATATATATTTGTTAATAAAAATTACTTCATACAATTAACCTTGATTTGAATCCAAAGTTACACATGTGTATAGATTTGGTATTGGCGTGAATGAAAGAGATTGTCGTGCCACAACTAATGATGTAACATTAATTTGATTCTATGTTTGGGTGGTTTTCTTCATTTGTTTGGTGTCCCAGTATAGCTAACTCTGTGCAGTATATGGTGTGTTGGACGTGCCTCTTAGAAATTGAACTATGTAGTAACAATATTAAAATGGTAGTTCACCTGTACAAATTTTAAATTAATAACATGATTGAGTATTGGATATTAAGGTTTGTAGCTTCAATTATTTTCATAAATTGTAGTCTTTCTTTGATTTGTGTGATGAAATTTTTTAGGTTAATTTGAAAGTCCATGCCATTGATGTTTGGCTTGTCATTTGTTGGTTTCTAATCTTTTGCTCTATGCATGATGCTGTTGTCGATGTTAAGTCATTGATCTAAACTCCTTGGTGCATTTTCCTTGCATCTTTGAAATTATTTGATAGGTATCTCTTGCATCCTAGAAAATGATGTGGAAACGTTATTATATTTCCATCCCGGTCAAATGCTGTGCCGCTTCTTCAGAATCTTTGTGTGATGTAGATGTCTTCTTAGGTTGGCATGATGTTCTCCAATGTAGCTTTTGCTATATATATGATCAATAGATATCATGTAGAAGAAAGGAGAAGCATTGGTAGATTACCTTGTTCATCTCAGAAACATCATTGTAGTTTCAACTTTTAAAGGTCGCATGTGATTGTGTTGTGCATAATGTGCTATTTAAGCCTTGGTGTTTGCTTGTAGTCTGTATTTATTAGTTGGATTCGATTCCACCACTGTTGGATAGCTATGTTTCCAGATTCCTTTGAGCAAATTCGGAGCATAGAATAGTTAGTTATAGGTATAGATTGCACATGCTCCCTCGTCATGTGATATATATAGTGCATAGTATAAGGGATTTGTAAAATAAAAATATAAAAATGGTAGGAACCTCAAATCATGCAGATGAAAGCCTTTTTTAGAAATAAAGTAAGAGAACATGCGTCTTTTGTATTCTATCTTAAGTTATCTTAAAATCTCTAGAATGTACTTCTACAATAAAATTATTTATAGATACAAATGTCACTATTATTTTATATATGTTTAGTCAAACTTAAAAAAAATTTACTCCTAGAGAAGTGGAACATGTGTTTATTTTGGGGCAGAGCCGGGGAGTATATTATAATTTATTAATACATTATACCAAGTGAATGGGTTAGTAGGACTCATGTGATATTTTATTAATACATATATTTGTCTTATTAATATACATATATTCTATTAACTAACTATGATTATGCTTTGTTTGGTTGTTCATAATATGCAGGCTAGTCAATATCCTTGTTTTTATTGTTCTAAATTCTTTGTTAGCTATAGTCCAAGTGATCATGGAAATTATCTTCGCAATGGGTAAGTGATCACGTGAATTATTGAGGCGCCGCATATTGAGGTTGGGCACAGCGTCTCGACTCCTCAACAGAAGCCTGGTGGGCCAGCTTCTATTCACTCGCACAGGACTCTGCAAGATGGGCATGGAGCGGTGCCTCAATCTGCTGCTGATGCCCTGGGCTGGACCACAATTGGAACGAGCCGGTTCACAGACTATAGATCTTGGGCCATCCGGTGGCGCACATGTAGTAGAAGAGGATAGGAGCCACTGCGTTGTTTGATTCGTTGCCTCATTGCGGCTGCCCCGTGCCGGTTGTTGGAACCGTTTGTTGCACGAACCGGAACAATTTTTCAGATCGTGCAAAAAGTTTGCGCGTCGGCGTCTTTGTATTAAGGTAGAGAAAAAATTTGATACAACACACCTTCGGATGCCCTAGGGGTCAGTAAAGATTTACATTGAAGCTCAGACTCTCTCTAGTATACTGCAAGTTAGGTTGTTACATTGAATAGAGATTGACCCAAATTTGACTAGGAGGCCTATGCCCTAGCTGCTGGGTAGCGGCGCCGCTTGCGCGCCCCTACGTCATCAACCGGAGGGAACAATTCACACAACGCCTGCATATGAGTGGGTTCGCCATTGAATACCTCATCGTACGTCATCGCTAACATCGACGGAGGCAGTATCCCGCTGGAGAGCCCCAGGCACTTTATGACGAGGTACTCACCTCGCTGGGCTGTCAGGATATGGGCTGTGGCCGGCGCCCCACCCCTCCCCCTCCTCCTCGTCTCCCCTCCTTGCTATCCTTCCTGCTCCCCTCCTCTCCCAAGCACGGGACATGTGAGTGCGAGCCCCTCGCCGTCCCTCCACTACCGAAGCCGGCAGCCACCGGCACTAGCGCCGGGCCGTCCGCAGGGGCCAGATCTGACAGAACGCCGGCATTCCTCGCTGCCTAGCCGATGCTGCGGCCAGCGGCTCCCACCGGCATTGGGGAGCACGCGGCACAGCCGGCACCACCGCCCGCGTCCTCCGCTGGCGCCCCGCAGCCCCTTCCACCACCTCTCACCTCCCGTCGCTCTGCCGGTGCCCCTCGGTCGCCGGAGATGGGACATGTCGCGGCCAACCTGAGGCCGTGTGGGGAGGACTGGATCTGGGGACCTTCGTCTGCTGCCGCCGCCTACAGCGGGGCCTTCCATCGGTGCACCATAGCCGGATGATGAAGCTGTAGGTTTTCCTCCTCTCTCTCGCCGGATGCAGCCCCATTCTAGGCTTCCAGCCAGGGTGCTCCTCCGGTGGGTGCTCAAAGAGCCGTCAGTGGGCGGATGATGATGGTCAGGAGTCCAACGACAACCAACCCACAACCTACCTCGATGCCATTCATCGTCCGACAAGGCCGGTAGCTGCGTCCCTGCCGCGTGCCCAAGCTCATCCAGTCGTGGGTCGTGGCCATGGCCCTGGCGGAGTGGACGCTGGACGGCAAGGACCTAGGCGAAGCGGAGGAGACGGAGCCGGCCGCGCCCGCAGCTGTTGTGTGGCCTGCCTGTTCGGCCATTGGATGGAGGACTCCCTGCCTGCCAAAGCCCTGGCCGTCGCAGACGGGTCTCTGCCCCAGCGCCGATGGGTGGCGGGAGATCCTTCCTTGGCTGGAGACACAACCTGCGGCTGCCTCGATTGAGAAGGAGCTTCCGCAATCGATTGAGAAGGAGCTTCCGCAAGTCCGAAAGATCCCCGTAGAGCTTCACAGCAGATGCTTCAAATGTCTTTCTTACTCGCACCGAGCAGCGACTTGCCGGTTGCCATGGCGTTGTCTGCGCTGCCACGGATTCCATCACACGCCGGAACAATTGCCGCCTGGACGCCATTCGTGCGGCGACGATAGAGTCAGAAGCTAGCCGTGAGCCAGACGTTTTGTTTTTGCCCGTTTCAAGGCACAAAGACATATTCAGAGGAAATTTTTGTGGAATCATCGGGAACAAGTGGTACTGTTTAGATGCTATGTTGAAGAAATAATAATTATGCATAAAGCTTACGGAGAACAGAGGGGAGACGTGGACAATGGCAGCAAATTAAAGTAAAAATCCGGTCTGCAGCGAAGAGAGAACCGACAGAGACAGCAGCGGCTTCTGTCAACAGATCATTTCGGCTCACCAATTCAGCGTCAATTAATATAACAAAATCAAGCAAGTCCAATACACGCACACATTAGATCCGGTGATGATGATTGCACACCAATTCATTTACACCCAACGGCCCTATAATGCATTGCAGGCAGGGCGGCTCGCGCCGTCGCACACACCACAAACAGAGAGGCGCATATATAAAAGCAAATTCTGAATCCAGGGAGCACCGGGAATTAAGAAAGGCACAACGACATACGTGTAGACAAGGAAACGAACTGGCTCACGAAGGGAGAGTTCAAACTCTGTGACGCATGCATGAGGCTGATAGGAGAAGGGCAGCAGTAGTGTTCGCTTCAGATGCATCTTAAACCCAAGATGAATCATTCCAAAAGCACAGGAGCAAGCTTCAGTGTTTCATAATTTTCAAACAATTTCAAGCTAGGCACCATAAGGACCAAAATGAGTCCACAAAGATTCAAAGAATTTCAAGCTAGGCACTGTAAGGTAGAGCATGATTTTTTTTTAAAAAAAGTGTTAAACTAGTTTCATATTTTTCTAAGGTCAAACAAATTTTCTAAGGTTAAACCATATTTTTAGGATTTTTAATTGCAATTTTTCATATTTTGTTAAATTTTTGAAAATTTATTTTGTCACACCCGGTTTTCTAAAGAACAAAACCAGGCTAATCATATGTGTGCCCAGGAAGTCCACACATATGCCAGAATGAAAAAGTATCAGAAACAATGTTATTATATAACGTATACATAGCTATATTAACACTTACATCAGAGTATCGCGGAACGGTGACTAAACTTCAGGCTCCATTCTTCTCAGGGACGGCTGACTGGGGGTAACATATGCCTAGCACTTTTACTAGTCTCCAGTTCTGCGATGAAGCACTCAACAAAACAATGGGTGGATAGTGGGCTTTGGAACTAGATATCAAGTATACTTATCATAGACTCTTTTTCAAGTGTTTGGTGTTTTGAGATGTAATAAGTTTGGTCTAATTCCTCTTATTGGAGAATGAAGCCCAATTTTCCTTCCATTATCTAAAAAGACAACTTTTCAAAATACTCATGCTTCCTGTCATTGGCTCTTGAAAAAAAATTCAACGTTTTCAATATGAGTAGACAAGGGGTGAACAAGACACCACTACTGGAAACCAAAATTTCCCTGTCTATGGAAAACCGACAGCAAAATAGGCAACACCAACAAGAAAATTAGAAAATTAATTTCCCTGTCGGTATACCGATAGGAAAACACTGACATATATAAAGCGACAGGGAAACACAATTTTTCTATCGGTCGACAATTTTCCTCCCATTTCTCATTTACTGTCAAAACAAAGCATAGTCAACAGAAAAATTAAAATCCATAGAATAATCTCAAATTTAACTTGAACCATTTCTATTGCATGAAAGTTGAATGAAGAGGTCATATTACACAGGGCACACATGGCCAGATTCTTCAAATAGCATAGCACCAACAATTAGAAATATCACAAGTAAATTGGCACAACCACCTTTGCCTCAAAATGTTAATAATCTACTCTAATCTATAAAAGAATATTGAATCTTCAAGCCACTGATTTAGCCTATCTTGAACAGCGCGTCTTTGCAAAGATTCATCCTTGTTTGAACAAAACCTGCAGAAGTATAAAGACGACTTGCATAGGCAAGGTTTCATCCTTGTTGAACAAAACTTACAGAAGTATATAGAACAGTTTCTATATAGCAAGCCCTTCAGTCTCACAAAAAAATAATTGCCAAATTGTGCTGATCTGCATCCCAAATGGAAATGAAATGTGTCGGATGGCAAAATGACCATCTAATCTAAGAAGTAATTAATAATAGCAGGTGAATTTCTATGCACACATACTGGTACCACTAAGTCAAAAAAATTGTGTAGTTTAGAAATGTGTTGCCAGTTTGCAATAGCATCGCATTCATTCATATAACTATATATCGTGAAAAGACAATTCGTGTTAACAACCTAAGATACCTCCAGCATTTCGTGAGGAATATTGTCTCTCGTGCTCGAACAGAAAAGTGTGAAGCCCGAGCGGTGCTCGCGCGTATGGAGGTGCCACCGCCGGCTTCTATCTGCGCCGCGGGATCCGGCTGATCCAGGGCATGTAAGGACTTGTCTTGTGGCATGTCACTCAAAGTTTATATTGATGTTGTTGGCTCTGTCATTTTGCCATTTTGGCCATTACTTTGTGAATTGCAAAACATGCAGACCACTGTATTTGTTGCATGTACAGTAGATGTGATGTTTGTTGGGAAACCTGTACGGTCCGTAGGCCATGAATTACGAGCGAGTTGTATTCCCTTGGCATTTTGTTCTTATCAGCTTGCTTGATCGGTTTTCGTTCTTGACTTTCTAAGTGAGTGATCTTTTTCATTATCCTTGTTGAGCAGAGTTCAGTATAACAGATCAGAGTTCAGCACATGAAACTCTACGTGTGACTTTCTGCAAGGGGACTCTCACTTAGATAGTTGGAGTGCATCATTTCCTTTTTATTCTTCTTTTGCATATGCTGCATTTGATAAGCTAATCCTCGCCTTGTTTAGTTTGCCTCAAAGTTCCAAGTTTTTTCAGTCTCTCTCCATCACATCAATTTTTAACCGCTTGCATGGAGTATTAAATGTAGGTAAAAAAAAATAACTAATTACACAGTTTAGTTGGAAATCACGAGATGAATCTTTTGAGTCTAGTTGGTCCATGATTGGACAATATTTGTCAAATAAGACGAAAGTGGTACTATTCATCGGGTTGAAATTTTCTTCAATCTAAACAAGGGCCCAGTGGATCAGTGTATCCTACTATGTACTATTTGGTGTTCAAAAATAGTAATTCATCCCAGTGGCAAGTCAAGTCGACGCCTGACGCCAGTACATGTGCTGAGCTGTGAGCTAGCTCGTAGGCTCATCCGCACTCGTGGTACTCTAAATTCATCCTCTAAAAGGTCTGGTCATCAAGATTCTCTCCTCTATACTTAATTCTTCCGCACTCATCCATCCTCCATATCATCCTCTATCCACTGTGGGGCCTACTTGTCACTTTATCTAAATATATCCATGTGAGATGTGGTTTTGAAGTATTTATTGAAACGAATTCAATGGTGTAATCGGAATTTAATTTGGTTTTTGGTTTGTGAGTTATAGCATTTTTAGTTGCTTGAACAAGTGGGCCCACCATGCATGCACTTCCTCTCTCTCCTCGCATGCGCTCTGCCTCCCTGTCTGCGCTGCTTTAGCGGATGTCCTGGACCGCGCCAGGAATAGCGCATCCGCTTGGATAGCGTTGCTTGTGGCGTACAGCGCTGCAGTAGTTTTTTCCTCTATATACTCCGCTATATCTTTACCGGATGGCTATACCGTAGCGAGTGCGGTCAGTCTAACGTGAGTTCACACGGTCCTCGTCATGCCTACTAACGCAGCATAACCATTGGGCGTAGGCTGTGGGGCAAGGCAAGTCAAGTCGACGCCTATGCTGATCTGTGAGCTCGTGTGCTCATCAAGAGCATTATTATATGCCGAGGGCCCACGATAGGCCGACACATGACGCAAGAAACATGACGCATGAACACATGACACCCGCGCCAGGGAGTACTCACTTTAATATATTTTATCGTGACATGCGCCAAGCAACCTCAAAAGACAGCTCCATGTGGATTCTAGCCCTTGCCCGTGTTCAGTTCTCAATTCGGGATACCCGATCCTGCACGGCGCGTATTTAATGTGCACTGTAGCAATTCGTTTGTATTTGGTAAAAATTGTCCACACTTTGACTAATTAGACTCAAAATATTCGTCTCACAAAGTACAACAAAACTGTGCAATTAGTTTTCAATTTCATCTACATTTAGTACTCCATACATGTGCCGCCATTTTGATGTGATGAGAATCTTCTTTTTACATAGTGAAATTTAGGGGTTGAATTTAGGAACTAAACAAGGGCCTTGTTAAGTTCCCCCAATTCTCCCCTAAATTCCACTATGCAAAAAGAAAATTCCCCGTCACATCAAAATGTTGGCAAATGCATAGAGTACTAAATGTTGATGAAATCAAAACCTAATTGCACAGTTTTGTTGTACTTTGCGAGACGAACATTTTAAGCTAGTTAGTCAAAATTTGGATAATTTTTACCAAATACAAACGAACTGCTACAGGAATTCTGATACAGTGTTTTTCTCCCCTGTTCTGTGAACTAAACGAGGCCCTTCGTCTAGGAGTTTCTCAGGCTAGTTCCAACGAGGATTTCATGTTACTGCTTCCAACACATCCAGATTTTAGAAGCAGTGCAGAAGAGTTTCATTCATCATCTTTCTTTATTAATATGGTGCCACATCAGCACAATTAATGCTCATGAAACGCTGATGAAGCCTCGTTGAGACTGGCCTTAGGCCTTGTTTAGATATCCAAATTCACCCCCAAATTCCACTATAAGCCTGTTTAGTTGGCATGCATACCCAAAAAGAGAACCCAAAAAGTGCTACAGTACCTGTCACATCAAATCTTGCGGCACATGCATGGAGTACTAAATGTAGACGAAAGAAAAACCTAATTACACAGTTTAGTTGTAAATCACAAGACAAATCTTTTGAGCCTAATTAGTCCATGATTGGACACAAATTGCCAAATAAAACGAAAAGTGCTACAGTAGCCGAACCCAAACTTTTTCACCAACTAAACAACCCCTATGCAAAAAGAAGATTCCCCATCACATCAAAATGCCGGCACAGCATGGAGTACTAAATGTAGATAAAATCAAAAAATAATTGTACAGTTTTGTTGTACTTTGCGAGACGAACATTTTAAGTCTAATTAATCAATGTTTGGACAATTATTACAAAATAAAAACAAAAATAACAGTCCCGCATAGTGCGCTACAGTGCATTTGGGATGACGCGAATCAGGCATCTAAACAAGGCTTCCGAGAATCCTAGAAATGCAGCATGAGCTTCAAGATGCTAATAAATGATTCACAACAGTAGTGGAAGAAGAACTCTGTTGGCCAAGAGTGCATAACCACTATTGTAGCCGACTTCTGCGACCTCATCATGTACCAACGCGTGTACGTCCATCGGAATGGCATATATTTCTGAGACACATGTATGATCTACATGTGTGTATATATATACACATAAATACGTATATATTTCGCATGCATATCTCAAGGACTGGCGGTGGTGGTTCTAAGTAAAACTTACTCCCTCCGTCCCATTTTACAAGACGTTTTGGGGAAGGACACGGTGCAGTAAAGATGCTCTTAACTAGGACGGTGGCTGTGTCCAGATTCATCGTTGAATCTTTGAATCTAGACAATTTAATGCAGTGCTAAAACGTCACGCATACTGGGACAGAGGGAGTATTAGGTTTGCAAGAATCTTGCAATTGCAAAACAAAATTCAAATGAGATGATGGGAAATGAAATAATTCATCTGCAAAACATTAATGGAGACGACACTATTTGGATGGCTGCCTAACAGAGGCAGACCAGAGTTTTGGCCGCCTCTGTTAGCCTTTAACAGAGGTGGACGTCCTAGGGCTGTCGCCTCTGTTAATCACATTAACGCGCCAGCCTCCATTGACATATTAATAGAGGCGGCTGCAGCACCTGCCTCTAGAAATGATATTATTAACAGTGACCATTTAGCAAAGGCGGACGCCATGCCCGCTTCTGAATTATCCAAGATGACCCCCTCCGAAAATGGTTACATACTCTATTGAGTTGTCGTACGTGCTATTCTTGCTTCTTGCTTGTGGGCCTGTTTAGATGGTGAAAAAATTTAGGTAAATTCCTGTAGCACTTTTCGTTGTTATTTGGTAAAATTTATCCAATTATGGACTAACTAGGCTCAAAAGATTCGTTTCGACATTTACAGACAAACTATGCAATTAGTTATTTTTTTACCTACATTTAATACTCCATGTATGTGTCCAAAGATTCGCTATGACGGATACTGCGTAAACTTTTTTTTGACCTCTCTGCCCAACTAAACAGCCCTGTGTCATAGTTGTACTATATCATGTTTTGCTTACTCCCGTATTGCTGTGTCTCCTACTCCCTCCGTACCAGAAAAAATATCGTTTTAGGTTTTTCAGACATCGTGTTTGACCGTTCGTCTTATTCAAAATTTTTTAATAAATATTATTTATTTTGTTATGACTTATTTTATCATTAGAGATACTTCAATAATAATTTATTTATTTTATAATTTGCACAAAATTTTTGAATAAAACGAATGGTCAAACATGATGTCTGAAAAACCTAAAACAACACTTTTTCTGGGACGGAGGGAGTAGTCAATAGTCGTTGAGGCTTCATCCAGGATAATCAACGAAGCTTCCTCTAGAAGCGTAGCGTAGCCATCCCACTTTGGCCTCGTTTACATGACCAAATCGGTGAGTGTAAAATCACGGTTGGGAACTGTAGTGATTTTGTTTTTATTTGGTAATAATTGTCCAAACATTGATTAATTAAGCTCAAAATATTCGTCTCGTAAAGTACAACAAAACTGTGCAATTAGTTTTTAATTTCATCTGCATTTAATATTCCATACATATGCCGATATTTTGATGTGATGGGGAATCTTCTTTTTTATAATGGAATTTGGGAGTGAATTTGGTCATCTAAACAAGGCCTTTATTATTTTTTTGGATTGGAAGTACATGAGGCCCCGTCATAAATAGTTAGGCCAGGTTTTCTGTCCACCCCCTTTCGTGCAGTGCAGAAGCGGCAAGGCTGTCCGCTGTCGACCGGTGTGGGATTCATGCATCACGGGAAAGAGGACATCCGTACGTGAGCCGTGGGCTATGGGCAAGGCAAGTCAAGTCGCCGATCGAGGGCCCAGGAGAGGACGACGCGACGTCTGTCTGTAGATCGAGTTCAGACGCTCCTCGTCGTCATGCCTACTAGCTAGAGCCCCATGCACGGCCAATCCATGCATCTGCAGACGATGGATCGTGATGCACCTGACCATCGATCTGTACGTGTTGATCCCATGGACTGTGTGTGTAGTGGATCGTGATGCACCTGATCCCGTGGACAAAAAAGTTGCGACCTAGTTCACTTGGCAAAATATCATAATATGGCAACTTGCTAAAATATATAGCAAATGAAAAAAATAGACTCTCTCCAAGAGTTTGTCATTTGGACTTGGTAAAATAAGAAGAGGCCCGCTAAATGAACGAAGAGCTCCGCTAAGAAATGAAGAGCCCCGCTAAGAAATGAAGAGCCCCGCCTAAATATGCACGCGAAGCCGGATGCGCGAGCGATGCGCACTCGCGCTCAGCGCGCAAATATGCGCATGGAGGGGGAAGATTTGCCAAGTTGCTAAAATTTGTCACGATAGATGCCAAACTGTTGGAGCACAATTTTTCTTATTTTACCAAAAATAGATAGATGTCAAGTTGATTTGTCGCTCAAGTTGATTTGTCGCTCGAGGACTACTGCACAGAGCTACCCACCCTACGTACTCCACTGCTCATCCATGTGGTGCTCACTGTTCAGGTCGCCGCTATTAGACGCCGCAAAACGTCCGCCCGCCACGGACGACTGGCAACCGGCATCCTTCTGTGCATCCGCGTGCTTGACACATGCATGATGACGCATGAACACATGACGCCTACCACGGAGTACTCACATGACGCCCGCAAAACTCAATGTTACTTATTATAGGAGCTATAGCCGTTTATTTGTTGGTCAATATGGCTCACTAGCTAGGAACAGTTCAGTTTTTAATAACAGTAATGATATAGGACGGGCGTATGACGTCGGACGCTCCTACCCACTCGCTCGCTCGGTCGGACGCTCCCTACCCATTCGCTGGCTCGCATGTCTTTTCACTTCTTCCTCTTCGCTCGCCACGCCTTTCCACTCCGCTCGCCTCTCGCACCTCCGCCCCTCGCTGCTCGCTCTCCCGCGCTATCGTCAGGATGGCCCGCGCCACGTGCCGCGCCTCAGCGAGCTCACTGCGCGCTCGTGACGTGTCATGCTTTCTTCCCCTTCTCCCCTCGCGTGCACCGTGCCCTCCCACACACCTCTGTTTCCTCCTCTGCGACCCAGTTCTGGCACCTCACCGGAGATGAGGGTGACGATGGTGGTTCCGACGAGGTACGTGGTGGAGGGATCTAGATCTGGAGCCTCCTCTCCTCTCTTCCTCTCTCTGGATCTCCTCTCCTCCCTTCCTCTCTCTTGATATGGCCTCTCCTCCCTTTCCTCTCTCTGGATCTGGATCTGAGATTTTCCCCCCTCCCTCCTCCTCCTCCCCCTCCACCTCCTCCTCCATGATGTGAAATGTTTGCATGATTCTCTGATGTTGCAGTTCTTTTTGAGATGTTTTAATAGTTTTTCCCCTTTGTTTGCAGCATCTCCTCCATATTTCCTAACGTTTCATTAGTATCGCTTCTGATGTTGCAGTAGCTTCTTCTCCTTTGTTGTAGTAGCTTCTTCTCTGTGTTGCAGTAGCTTCTTTTCCTTGTTTGCAGCAGCTTTCTTCTCCTTTTTGTTGCAATAGCTTCTTCTCCTTTGTTGCAGTAGCTTCTTCTCCTTGTTGCAGTAGGTTCTTCTCCTTTTGTTGCAGAAGCTTTCTTCTCCTTGTTGCGGCAGCTTCTCCTTGTTCCATTAGTTGTTTTTCGATGTTTCAACAATTTTTTTGGTTTTGTTTCACCAGTTTTTTCTACTTGTTTCATTACGTGTTTTCCCCGATGTTTCAACAGTTTTTTTCGTTTGTTTCAGGAGTTCTCTCCCCCACCACCTCCTCCTCCTCCCCTCCACCACCTCCTCCTCCTCCCCCCTCTGAATCTAAGGTTTTAATGGCGGCTAGGTTTTGTGGCGAGTCAGATCTAAGCTACATGCAACAGATGATGTGAAATGTTTGCATGATTCTCTGATGTTGCAGTTCTTTTTTAGATGTTTCAATAGTTTTTGCCCTTTTTTTGCAGCATCTGCTCCATATTTCCCAACGTTTCATTAGTATCGCTTCTGATGTTGCAGTACCTTCTTCTCTTCGTTGCAGTAGCTTCTTCTCCTTGTTTGCAGCAGCTTTCTCCTCTTTTTTGTTGCAATAGCTTCTTCTCCTTTGTTGCAGTAGCTTCTTCTTCTTGTTGCAGTAGGTTCTTCTCCTTTTGTTGCAGAAGCTTTCTTCTCCTTGTTGCAGCAGCTTCTGCTTGTTCCATTAGTTGTTTTTCGATGTTTCAATAATTTTTTTGGTTTTGTTTCACCAGTTTTTTCTACTTGTTTCATTACGTGTTTTCCCGATGTTTCAACAATTTTTTTCGTTTGTTTCACCAGTTCTCTCATGTTTGTTTCATTAGGAGTCCTTCTTTGTTGCAATAGCATTATACCCCTGCTACACATGGGAGGGTGGAGCATGGTGGTGAGGTGGTGGCGGGGCTCCGTGCGGGGGCGAGACGGGGGTTCGCGAGTTCCCGTGTGGGAGCGGGGCGGGGGTCGCAAGTTCCATTTTCATTTTCGTGGGACGGGCGGGCTGTTGCTTGCGGAGCGGGACGGGCGGGGACGCTGGCGGGGTTGGGGAGCGTCCGGACGCCCCCTGGAGCCGGGCGTCCGGGCGCTAGCAGTTCCCTTTTAATAAATCAACCCTAAATTCTTTTTTGTGGGTCCTATTCAAGACGACACATTGGCTACAGTTCAGGCTCAGTTGCAAGCGCACTGAGAACGAAATAGGCACTATGATTCATGCAGGTCGTCTACTAGAGTGGAGGGCTTTGCATTTCTTCGCCTCAAACGATTGTCAATATTTTGTGGATTAGTTCTCAATTTGAAATTCTTGTGTGTGCATGACGTTTTTCTTATTGTAATAAGTGTGGACTAATGTCTTATTCCATTATCTGAAAAAAATGCATAGCTAGAATTATAAATTTAGAAAAGTCAAAACGTCTTATAATTTAGAATGAAGGGAATAATACCTTGTCAGCACACACCAAATAATCGCAAAAACAACGCTGGCAACCATTACTCCCTCCCGTCTAAACATATGTTTTAATCATGTGTGGAGGCTGGTGGATGGATATGCATGTATCAGTTAATTAAAAAGACTAAGCAAGACCATAATAGAAAATCAATAGGAAAGAAGGTGCTGAAGCTACTTAACTATGCTATTGCTCTGACATATTACTAAAAAACCAGAGTTAACATAGAAGAATTTATGAACATATATAAGCCTGTCAGTGTTCTTCCGGTCAAGATATCACATTACAACTAATATCATTTGACCAGTTCAATCACTACTGAGCTGAGATATAGTCCCTATAGCTATAGCTCCACATAAAATAGAAGGTGTGACTTTACTTAATGCAATATATTAGAGAAACATATAAAAAAACTAAAAAAACTAAAAAAATTGATTCTTGTGGCTGGGGAAGTCCACCGCCATTCAATACCTGCGAGATACTTAGGCAATATGAATAGTGTTTAATATATATTTGTTAATAAAAATTACTTCATACAATTAACCTTGATTTGAATCCAAAGTTACACATGTGTATAGATTTGGTATTGGCGTGAATGAAAGAGATTGTCGTGCCACAACTAATGATGTAACATTAATTTGATTCTATGTTTGGGTGGTTTTCTTCATTTGTTTGGTGTCCCAGTATAGCTAACTCTGTGCAGTATATGGTGTGTTGGACGTGCCTCTTAGAAATTGAACTATGTAGTAACAATATTAAAATGGTAGTTCACCTGTACAAATTTTAAATTAATAACATGATTGAGTATTGGATATTAAGGTTTGTAGCTTCAATTATTTTCATAAATTGTAGTCTTTCTTTGATTTGTGTGATGAAATTTTTTAGGTTAATTTGAAAGTCCATGCCATTGATGTTTGGCTTGTCATTTGTTGGTTTCTAATCTTTTGCTCTATGCATGATGCTGTTGTCGATGTTAAGTCATTGATCTAAACTCCTTGGTGCATTTTCCTTGCATCTTTGAAATTATTTGATAGGTATCTCTTGCATCCTAGAAAATGATGTGGAAACGTTATTATATTTCCATCCCGGTCAAATGCTGTGCCGCTTCTTCAGAATCTTTGTGTGATGTAGATGTCTTCTTAGGTTGGCATGATGTTCTCCAATGTAGCTTTTGCTATATATATGATCAATAGATATCATGTAGAAGAAAGGAGAAGCATTGGTAGATTACCTTGTTCATCTCAGAAACATCATTGTAGTTTCAACTTTTAAAGGTCGCATGTGATTGTGTTGTGCATAATGTGCTATTTAAGCCTTGGTGTTTGCTTGTAGTCTGTATTTATTAGTTGGATTCGATTCCACCACTGTTGGATAGCTATGTTTCCAGATTCCTTTGAGCAAATTCGGAGCATAGAATAGTTAGTTATAGGTATAGATTGCACATGCTCCCTCGTCATGTGATATATATAGTGCATAGTATAAGGGATTTGTAAAATAAAAATATAAAAATGGTAGGAACCTCAAATCATGCAGATGAAAGCCTTTTTAGAAATAAAGTAAGAGAACATGCGTCTTTTGTATTCTATCTTAAGTTATCTTAAAATCTCTAGAATGTACTTCTACAATAAAATTATTTATAGATACAAATGTCACTATTATTTTATATATGTTTAGTCAAACTTAAAAAAAATTTACTCCTAGAGAAGTGGAACATGTGTTTATTTTGGGGCAGAGCCGGGGAGTATATTATAATTTATTAATACATTATACCAAGTGAATGGGTTAGTAGGACTCATGTGATATTTTATTAATACATATATTTGTCTTATTAATATACATATATTCTATTAACTAACTATGATTATGCTTTGTTTGGTTGTTCATAATATGCAGGCTAGTCAATATCCTTGTTTTTATTTGTTCTAAATTCTTTGTTAGCTATAGTCCAAGTGATCATGGAAATTATCTTCGCAATGGGTAAGTGATCACGTGAATTATTGAGGCGCCGCATATTGAGGTTGGGCACAGCGTCTCGACTCCTCAACAGAAGCCTGGTGGGCCAGCTTCTATTCCACTCGCACAGGACTCTGCAAGATGGGCATGGAGCGGTGCCTCAATCTGCTGCTGATGCCCTGGGCTGAC
>CM039598.1:61062601-61116875 GCA_022457205.1 Saccharum spontaneum
CGCCGTGCACTCCACCACCGGCTTGAACACCACTTGTGCCGCGTTGTTCACCTATACAGCAGCCAGCCAAAACGATCGTGTCGCCGTGCGTGCCAAGGGATGCTTCTCAATTCATGGGCACAATAAGTGGCATATATATGCACTTACAAGGATGTCGAGCTCCCCGGCGAAGACGTCCTTGACGGTGTCCATGAGCGCCTCCCTCTCGGTGCGCACGCCGACATCGCACGCGGAGACGGTGACTTGCAGGCCCTTCTCCTCCGCCCACCGCCGGCGGCACTCCTCCAGCTTGGCGGTGTTGCGGGAGCACGTGTGCACCCGTGCGCCCAAGGACGCCAGTTCCTCCACGATGGCGTGTCCGATGCCCTTGCTCCCGCCGGTGACCAGCGCCGTCGCGCCGGCCAGGCTCCAACGCTCATTGGCGGTTGCTGCCATCCCCTCTATATTATGCACGGTTTGTGTTCATCCAGTATATATGGCCCAGGACGGCAGGACCTAGATTAATCATTAGTCAGAAATAGTTAGCTTCTGATTAAAAAAAAAGTTAGCTTCAGAGTCGTAACGATTGCAAGGTAATTAAGATGACGTGACAGTCGTCTGTTGTGGGGTTCAGAATAAGTCCAGTTGTCCTCGGAGACACGTCAGCATAGTTGCACCACGTGGACCATACTGCACGGCTCGTCTCTACCAGCAGGTCAGTGTCTTCGTTTTAATTATCAGAAGAAAAGCTATACTCCACTCGGTTGTTTTGGCAGCCGCTAGCACTCGAATTTTCTGGCCGCTAGATCACCATCGCTCGTTCGATTTGTTTTGGCAGTTTTGTGACTCTGATTTGGAGGGCCCACTTGTATCGGTACTGTTTCAAAGTTGGGAGTCACGCCTGTTCGTTTGTGGTTGTGGCTGTATCGTTTTCCCCTCATCTTCTTCCCCGCAACGCTCTCCCTGGCGACAGGCGATTCCATCAGATTCTCAGGTTCGTTGCCTTTTCTTCCTTTGATTCCATGAAATCTTCGTTGTTTGGGTATGCTGGATCCGCATTCCGCTGGGCCGCCATCGATTCCGCTGTCGCCAACCGTGACGAGGTGCTGCAGCTAGCCCGTTCGTTCAAGTCCCCGCGGCTCGCCTCCGCCTCCGCCTCCCACGTTACGCCGTCGCCCCCCGCGCTGTTTCCTCTGCCCCCACCGCCGCGCCCCGCTTCATGCTGCTTCGTACGCTACGCCGACACTGCGGCGGCCAGGAATGCCTCAGCATCCTGAACGCCGGCGGCCACCGCGGTTGTGGTTGCTATCTTTGGAGTAGCCAGGTTTAGCTGATTTGAGGTCCGTTCTGGTATAGTGGAATGCCGCAGATTTGAGCTGCTTAGGGTTGGGGATGGGGTTGGGGAATTTTAGTATCAATTTTGGTCCCCTGATTTTGATTTCCATCTTCTGTGTTGGCTTCTGTTTCCCTCAGTTTATTTGATCAGATAGGTTGCTTGTGGTTGCTTCACTAGTTCACTGTAGCCAGTTTACGATCTCTGTTCATGATGTGTTTTTTTGTTTTCATTTCGTCAGATCTTGTTTTCTTAACTGAATGTAGAGCAAATAATGGTTGCTATTTTATGGCACCTTTAGTATGAATGGTGTGATAACAGACTAGCATGGATATATAGGTCACTTTGTAAGTTGATTTTTCAGGACATGTGAACATTTCAGTGATACATGGTGTAGCGAACTAAAATGCAGATTAGGAGTGCAGCGTATGCACATGCTGAAATTTTCCCTTTTAAATTTCTCAACTGGTTCAAATCAATATAGGTTCAGATTTGGTGTCTTGTGGGGTCTTCACATGCATTACCTTATACTTACCTTTGGTTGTTGCTAAACCGAGTTTGAACATGTGTCTTGTAGTGCTCTGGTTTTTCCTTATCTCAATACCACCTAGCATTGAATTGGAAGTGCAAGAGATCTGAACTAGTATGTTTCTGTATCCTAGTTTATCTATGGTGTATTTCAGACTCTTGCTTTGCTGCTGAGGTCAGTGATGTTGTAATGGCATGAACATAGTAGAGGGCCTGTTTACATATGCCTGTGTGTTTGTTATTGTATACCAACTCTACTCCTCCATACGGGTTTGCTGTATTTGTTCAGTTCAGCATGTGCCAGGAAATCTCTTTCTTGATTCAGAGCATAATATAATAATAAATCAGAGTTCAGTGTCCATGACTGCGTGTGTGAATATTTGGTTTCATTGACTTTTTCAGATTTTTGTATAGCTGAAATGCACCCCGAACATTGGATGGATTTTAATTCCATGATTTCTTTCAGAAAGCTTTCTACTTTCAAGTTTCAACTAACTACTACCTAAGTTTGATCATCTAATTCTCGTGGCAACGTGCGGGGAATACGCCTAGTATAATAGAAAACAAAGGGATGGAGAAAAATAAACTTGCAAAAGGGATAGGAGCACAATTTCAAAACAAAGGAACAGAAAGCACTTCAAAGGTACAAGAGATGGTGTTTAGCAAAGTTGAAATCTAGAAGACAAGAATCTGAGAATAATTTGAATAACGGAAGATGTTATGTTAGTACATAAAGATCTGACTACGCAGCCACGAAAGCGAGCGCTATAGGAAAATTTTTCCACTCCAGTAGTTGTGTGCATTTTTTTTCTTTTTTTTTCCAAAAGTAGAGGCTTGCTCACGGTTCTAAAGGGAAGTCTCGTGCTCATTCCTTCGTTATACAAACGCTCCTACAGTGAAAACATATAGGAATTGCATTGTACCTCTATTTTTTCGTGTGTTCTTCCTGTGAACCAAACGAGCCATTACAAATGTGAAATACATGGGAGGCGTCAACGAAATACATGTCTTTTTATCATACACTTTGCATGGGAGAAAACATAAATAAATGAAATAAGAACCACAAAATTGGCCCTAATTTGGCCCAAAAGAACTAAAAGCGAGGAAAGGTGTGCGGGCCCTAATCTTAGAGGCATTAAAATCCACGTACTCGGCACCTATTCCTGTTGGTGGACTTGGGTCACATCAACACTGCATGTGGGCTCTTAACCCAACTGTTTCACCCCTGCTGGGCTGGTTGTCAAGATCGTTGGTTTCCCTCCACCCAGCGACAGCATCCAGCGCAGCCACGAAGTCAGTGGCCTGGTCCAGCAGCGCCAGTGTGGCCCAATACGAGTGGCGGCTCAACACGCGTCCTGCCGCACATGGTCAGCCCCTCGTCTTTTTTTATTTTTGAAAAAAAGTTGTCCAACTCCTTGATGCGCCCGTGGGTTGTGGCTGTGGCTGTCACCTCTGTTTTCAGAGTCGAGATGATCCTATTTGTTGTTTCGTTGAAGAGGGATAGGATGGCTTCATTTTTTATTTGCTTTTGGGACATCAAAAGTGTGACCGACCATCGTCGCAAAAAAATAAGTGTGATCAACCATCTAACACATAGGGCCAACCTGTTAGTCTGTTTTTTCTTTCTTCTTCATCTTCCATCCTGCTACCGTATACACGCATCGAGCAGAGGGCAGGGCTGGGGGCATAGCTGGATCTTGTGGCGGAGGGCTATGGCTCGCCCCCGCTGGAGCGGTGGCGGGGCTGTGGCTGGTCCTCGCCTATGCCGGTGTGGCTGTGGCTCACCTAACCCACATGTCTGAAGGGCTGGGGCTCGTCCTTGCCCATGCGGTGGCAGGGCCACGGCTGGCCCTCGCCCGTGCGTTGGTGAGGCGGCGGCGGTGGACCTCGCCTGCGCGGTGGCGGTTGATCTCATCCACATGCTAGTAGGGGTAGAGCTCCCCGAAGCTCGCCCACTCGCTTGGCCACACGTGGTGCACCTTCTCTTCCTCCTCGCTACACGTGCGCTCATCCCACCTGGGTGACCCCTTCCGCTCGTTTCCAAGGGACGAGTTTGCTCCGCATCTTGCAGGAATATTTCCTATGTGGAATGATGTGGGAATATTTCCTATGTGAGATGACTCTGCCCCTCTACTCTCCCAACCAAACACCGAAGAAAGTGGGATTGTCCCATTCTGTCCCCCATACCAAGCACTACCTAAGACGACCCAACTTGGAGCCTTGCGCGGAAAGGGTTAGAACACAGTCTGGACCCAGCTAGGAGGCATGCTCCAACACCGACCATAGAGCCATAGAAATAGAGAGGGAACAAAGAACAAGTGTAAGGTCCAAATGGCTACAGGGGGGTTAATAGCCTATTTAAAATTCTACAAGCTTCACTAAACAACCACGTTAGTATAAAAGATGGCTAAGCAAAATCTAGCACTAGCTCAACTACACTATGCAAGCCACCTATACAAAACTAGCGAAGCAAGGCTATGATCTCTAATACACACCAACAAGACTAAGTCACTAAGCTACTTACTCCTAAGTGATAAAGGCTACACTAGGACTAGTACAAGAAAGTAGAAAGCAAGTGACTTGATTGTTATACCAACGATGTAGAGAAGTAATGCGCTCGAAGAATCAATCACAATGATCAACCACAAGAGAAATCCTCGGCAAAGAGATGACACAAGATTTTTACCGAGGTTCACTTGCTTCCCGGCAAGCTACTCCTCGTTGTGGCGACGCACCCACTTGTCGGTTCGCGAGCTAATCGACTATCAAGAGTCGAGCCTTCGGCGGGTGCCGCACAACTGCACACAAGATGGGGATCCTCCAAGCCACGAGCTTCACTAGAGTATCCAATTTGCGAACTCCTGCGGGGAAGGATCAAGAACCCCTTACAACACTTGGTGAGGGCTCCAACAACCTCCAATTGTGAGCTCAATCACCTCCGCTGCTCCAAGCCGTCTACCGTGTCGGGAAACACGGAAGAGTAACAAGAAATCCGCAGCAACTTGAAGATCAAGTGCCTCTAGAATGCAACTCTCAAGCAATGCACTTGAATCTCACTCAATCTCACTTAAGATGTGCAACTATACAAAGAGATAAGTGGAGGGGTTGTTCTCTAGCTCAAAGGATGTCTCTAGGTCTCAAAATATGTAAGAGTTACTCTCAAACCCCGGACATCCTCTATTTATAGCGAAGGGGTACGCAGCTAGCCGTTACCGGACGACTCAGTGCAAATCACGCTGACCGAACGCTCCGGTCAGGGTGACCGGATGCGTCCGGTCACTACAGGACAAGCGTGAACAGTGTGTGTCAGAACTAGCCGTTGCCATGACCGGACGCGCTCAAACGTTTGACCGGACGCGACAGTGCCAGCGTCCAGTCGCGTTCTAGTAAGCTCCCACCGCGACCGGACGCGTCCGATCGCACGTGACCGGACGCGCCAGCCGCATCCGATCGGAGTCCAGTAACGGTCCACTCATGACCGGACGCGTCCGGTCGAACGTGATCGGACGCGCCACCGCGTCCGAACGCGTCTACCCTTCGTGCTGAACTCCTGGGTGCGTGACCGGACGCTCCGGTTCCGTGAGGGACCGGACGCGCCGGTCCGCGACCCTCTCACGTGCACGTCTGTCTGTGGTTTGAACTGACCGGACGCGCCAGCCGCGTCCGGTCACTTCGACCACAGCGTCCGGTCACTGTTTTTCAGTGATAATCAATTCGGACTTTCGCCACCTTTTCTCGACTCCGGCGCAATAGAAAAAAGGCATTTCATTTCCTCGAAAACGCCTGAATCCCAAACCCCTTACTACCGCTCAAACACCACCGCCTTCGTAAAAGTGCTAACACCACCAAGTGTACACCACCATGTGCATGTGTGTTAGCATTTCACAAACATTTTCCAAGGCGTTATGTTAGCTCTCAACTAGATCCTAATGCATATGCTCAAGACAATGATCTAGTGGCACTTGATTCCCGAGCTAACCGTGATTTTCCCTCTTGATAGTCGGCTATGTATCCTAAACCCGGTCAATCACTTCTCTACTCATCTTAGACCGGCAAAAGGAAAACCCTATGGTTATACCTTTGCCTTGCGCTCTTAGATCCTTCTCCTCCACTTGATCATCATGTCCATCATATTATGTGCATCTCCACCCATGATAGTCATTTCATGTCCATGCACCATTTCTTTGTGATCTTGTGGCCACCATTCCTTGCCACGTACACCTTCATCACATGTGTTGCTTATGCCTAACTCAAAACACTTAACACATGGCATTAGCAACTTGGTGTCATTAATTACCAAAACCAAACTTGGGCTTTCAATCTCCCCCTTTTTGGTAATTGCTGACAACCATCACAAAGATATGAAATGAAATCAATTTTCAATTTCGATAGCATTAGCTCCCCCTACATATGTGCTTCCATGAGTTTGGTTCAATTGAGCACATATGTATGGATTTGAATTTTGGGAGAGTTACTACTATCAAATTGATGCTAAGGTATATAGAATGGACCTTTGAAGCGTGATACCAATCGGAGTTGCCTTTATATACCGTCCTTAGCATCAATGTAGCTAGACACCACTTGTATTTCATCACTTGTAAAGATCACAAACACTAAAGTACCCCATGAGATCAACATTAAAAGCAAAGGTGTCTAGATACTACTTGTAAAGCTACTCTTAACAAAACATCATTCAAGTTCTAATTCTAGCAATCACCATACAAACAAGAATATGAATTTAGGCTTTGTAATGCAACAATTCATCATGTTAATGCACATACAAATGCAACAAATAATTCATGAGCTTGCTCCCCCTACTTGTGTACTCAATTTTAATTGATCCCTTTCCAATGTCATTCTCTCCCCCTTTGCAACTTAACTTTTTATCTTTGTGACTTTTCTATCTTTGTGACTTTTCTCTCCCCCTTTGTCAACAATCACCAAAAAGGTGCCAATTTTAGTGAGAGTTAAGTCAATCAATATGAGGGAGTCCAAATTATGGTTCAATCTAGATCACTTGCCTAGAATATGTAATTCGGTTTGATCCAAGGACAAGCTTCTTCACACCTCATAAAGTATAAGGGTTATCTTGACCATGTTGAATTACACATCATGAGCTCATTTTCTAGATTCAACACTAGGTTTGCAAGCCCACAAACATGTCATATGCTACCACTAGATCAATCAAAACATAGAAGCAATAGTGGTACCATATATACATTAAACTCATTTGATTTTCATGAATGAGCCTATTTGTCATGCAAATATGTCTATATGTTCTAAACATATCCTTAGCAAAGTATGAATGATATGCCAAACAACTTTACCTTGCTATGTTGGAGGAGAGGCATGTCATATAAGAATGTGGGGGGTGCACTCATTTCAAGTTGGAGAAGTCAAGTATGTTCAATTCATTCTTTAACTTGTAAAATCTCTTCTCATCAAGTGGCTTTGTGAATATATCGGCTAATTGATCTTCGGTGCCAATGCTTTCAATGCTAATATCACCCTTTTGTTGATGGTCTCTTATGAAGTGATGCCTAATATCAATGTGCTTGGTTCTTGAATGTTGAACCGGATTTTGAGTAATCTTGATAGCACTTTCATTGTCACAAAACAATGGCACATTCTTGAACTTGATTCCAAAGTCATTCAAAGTGGCCTTCATCCAAAGCAATTGTGCATAACAACTACTGGCACTAATATATTCGGCTTCAGCGGTAGATAGTGCAACACTATTTTGTTTCTTTGATGACCATGAAACAAGAGATCTTCCAAGCAATTGGCAAGTGCCACTTGTGCTCATTCTATCAATCTTGCATCCACCATAATCGGAGTCCGAATATCCAATCAACTCAAAATTAGACCCCTTTGGAAACCATAATCCAACATCATGAGTGCCCTTAAGATATCTCAATATCCTCTTGGTTGCTTTCAAGTGACTTTCTCTAGGTGAAGCTTGATATCTTGCACACTTACACACACTAAACATCACATTCGGCCTCGAAGCGGTGACATAGAGCAAACTTCCAATCATAGACCGGTATTGCTTTTGATCTACCATGTTGCCACTTGCATCAATACCCAATTGATCATTTGTGCCCATTGGTGTACCCATTGGCTTAGCATCTTGCAATCCAAACTTCTTGATCATGTCCTTGATGTACTTCCATTGACTTACAAAAGTACCATTCTTCATTTGCTTGATTTGAAGTCCAAGAAAGTAACTAAGCTCTCCAATCATAGACATCTCAAACTCATTTGCCATCATTTTTCCAAACTCTTCACATAAGTCTTGATTGGTTGATCTAAAGATAATGTCATCCACATAGATTTGCAACACAAACAAGTCATTTCCAAGCTTCTTGGTGAAGAGAGTGGTGTCAACCTTTCCCATCTTGAACCCTTTAGAGAGAAGAAAGTCCCTCAACCTCTCATACCATGCTCTAGGTGCTTGCTTCAAACCATACAATGCCTTCATGAGCTTATAAACATGGTCGGGCTTCTTATCATCTTCAAAACCGGGAGGTTGCTCAACATAGACTTCTTCATTGATGTAGCCATTGAGAAATGCACTGTTGACATCCATTTGATAGAGCTTGATATTGTGTGCACAAGCATATGCTAATAAGATTCTAATTGCCTCCAATCTTGCAACCGGTGCATATGTCTCTCCAAAGTCAAGACCCTCAACTTGAGTGTATCCTTGTGCTACTAATCTTGCTTTGTTCCTCACAACCATACCATCTTGATCTTGCTTGTTTTTAAAGACCCACTTGGTGCCAATTACATTGTAGTTCTTTGGTCTTTCCACAAGTTCCCAAACTTGATTTCTAGCAAAGTTGTTTAGTTCTTCATGCATGGCATTTACCCAATCGGAATTCTTCAAAGCATCTTCTATTTTCTTAGGTTCTTCAAGTGACACAAATGAGTAGTGCTCACAAAAGGATGCTAATCTTGATCTAGTTTGAACACCACTTTGAATTCCACCAATGATTTGGTCATGGATGATCTCTTGCAATGCTAGTAGGTTGGAGTATTGGGAGTTGATTACTTCCACTTGTTTGACCTTGATCTTGCACTTTATCATGAGAACCACTAGAGCTTGCTTGATTTGTATCAATTTGCACACTTTGGTTGATCACATGAGTAGCATCATCATCATCAACTTGCCTTGGCCTAACATCACCAATGTCCATGTTCTTCATTGCATTTGATAATTGATCTCCTTTCACATCATCAAGGTTTTGAACTTCATTTTGAGATCCTTGGGTTTCATCAAACTCAACATCATGAACTTCTTCCAAGGTGCCATTTGTGAGATTCCAAACTCTATATGCTTTGCTTGTGGTAGAATAACCAAGTAAGAACCCTTCATCACATTTCTTGTCAAACTTGCTCAATCTAGTGCTTTTCTTGAGAATATAACATTTGCAACCAAACACTCTAAAGTATGCAATGTTGGGCTTTTCTTCCATTCAATAGCTCATATGGTGTCTTCCCAAGCTTCCCATGGCAATAAAGACGGTTGCTACAATAGCAAGCCGTGTTGATAGCTTCACTCCAAAATGAATTACTCACATTGTATTCACTAAGCATTGATCTAGCCATGTCAATCAAAGTTTTATTTTTCCTTTCAACTACACCATTGGATTGAGGAGTGTATGTTGGAGAGAATTGATGTCCAATACCAAGATCATCACACAATTCCTCAATTTTTGTGTTCTTGAACTCACTACCATTGTCACTTCTAATCTTCTTGATGGTAGTCTCAAACTCATTTTGCACTCTCTTGACAAAAGATTTGAATAGATCATGTACATCACTCTTGTCATAAAGAAAGAACACCCAAGTGTATCTAGTGTAGTCATCAACAATCACAAAACCATACTTGTTTCCACCAATGCTAGTGTATGTTGTTGGCCCAAACAAGTCCATGTGCAATAGCTCAAATGACTTTGATGTGCTCATTTCACTCTTACTAGGATGTGTATTTCCAACTTGTTTGTTGGCTTGACAAGCACTACATGGTTTATCCTTTTCAAAAGTCACATCTTTTAAGCCTCTAACTAAGTCATGCCTTAAAAGTTTGTTCAATTGTTTTATTCCAACATGACCAAGCCTTCTATGCCATAACCATCCCATACTAGATTTGCTAAGCAAACATGATGTCAATTGTGTCTCACTATCATTGAAGTCAACCAAGTACAAGCTACCATGTCTAAATCCTTTGAATATCAAATTTGATCCATCAACACTTATGACTTCAACATCATCACTACCAAATATGCACTTGAAGCCAAGATCACAAAGTTGTGCCACCGATAAAAGATTAAAGTCCAAGCTCTCAACTAGCAATACATTAGATATGCTCATGTCATTTGAGATAGCAATTTTACCAAGCCCCTTGACCTTGCCTTTCTTGTTGTTGCCGAAAGTGATAGCATCAAAACCACCATTTTGACTTGTATCAATAGATTTGAACATACAAGAATCCCCGGTCATATGTTGAGTGCACCCACTATCAAGCACCCAATGCCTTCCTCCGGCTTTGTAATTGACCTACAAGATAAGATCAATTCTTTTTAGGTACCTAGACTTGTTTGGGTCCTCCAAGGTTAGTGACCAAGCTCTTTGGTACCCAAATGGCTTTCTTCTTTGAGCCCATCCATGGTGCACCAATGAACTTAGCATGAACACCATTTGTACCCTTGGTAAGTATATAGAACGAATCAAACTTAATTGAGGATACATTAGCATTGGATTTTTTGTTCATGCAATGTTGCTCTATGTGACCAACTTGCTTGCAACTTTTGCAATAGCTACCATTGTTCTTCACAAAACGAGTCTTGTGAGGAGCAAAAGCGGCCTTGCCTTTCTTGGGGTTATAGCCCAATCCCTCTTTGTAGAGAGAAGCTCTTTGGCTACCCAAGCACATAAGCAAGCGGTCCTCACCACCATAAGCCTTGGCTAAGGTGTGATTGAGCTCTTTTACCTCCTTCATGAGATTTTCATTCTCAACTATTAGTGTGGAGTCACAAGTGAAACCGTCACTACTAGATGAGGATGATGTAGATGAGCTACATGAAGGGTTAGTGGGAGCAACAACAATAGGCATATGAAGAGATTCATCAATTATATCACAAGATATGCCTATGTTGCAAGTTTTAGCTTTCTCAACATTAGTTGGCATGTTTTCACATTTTTCAACTAGAGAGGAATGAGCTTCTTCAAGCTTAGTGTGAGACTTTTGAAGCTTCTTGTGGTTTACCTTTAGACTCTCATAAGATGCTCTAAGCTCATCAAGTTCTTGCATAAGATTTTTCTTTTCCTTAAGCAAGCCCTTGCACTCCTTTCTAGATTCTTTAAAATATTGAGTGCAATCTTCTAGCATAGTGATTAGTTTGTTTTTAGTGAATTCTTCCTCATCACTATCACTATCACTAGCATTATCATGATCACTCTCATCATCGGATGATACCTTAGCGGCCTTAGCCATGAAGCACGATGGAGTGTCAAAGAGGGAGACCTTCTCTTGGATGGCAATGCTAGCATGTCCCTTCTTCTTGCTCTTGTTGTCATCCTCATCATCACTTGAGGAATCATCACTATCCCATGTAGCAACATGAGAATCATTCTTCTTCTTATGAGAACTCTCCTTCTTTTCTTGATTCTTCTTTTGCTTCTTCCTCTCCTTCTTGATAGCATCTTCATCATCACTATCATAAGGACACTTTGCAATGAGATGGTCCTTGCTATGGCATCTAAAACATCTCATGGTATGCTCATTCTTCTTGGATGAGTTTTTCCTTCTTCTTGCACGAAAGCCTTTCTTCTTCATGAACTTGCCAAATTGCTTGACAAAGAGAGCCATCTTCTCATCAATGTCATCACTATCGCAAGAGCTTGAGTCTTCATCACTTGATGATTCAATCTTAGATTTGCTCTTGGATGTGGTGGCTTTGAATGCCACACTCCTCTTCTTCTCATCATCCTTCTTCTCATTTTCCTTCTTCTTCTTCTTGACCAACTCATCCTTCTCATCATCTTCTCTATATGAATCATCGGTCATTACTTCATGAAATATTTGTTGAGGAGTTGAATCCTTCAATGTAGTCCTCACTAGCACGGTGATCAATGTATCAAACCTCTTGGGCAAGCTTCTCAAGAACTTCATAGAGAATTGGTTGTCCTTGACTTCCTCACCAAGTGCCTTGAGCTCATTGACAATGACTTGCAATCTATGAAACATCTCTGGTACACTCTCATCATCTTGCATCTTAAAGCTTGAAAATTTTTCTTGCAAGATATATGCTTTAGCGGTCTTTGTGCCTTCGGTGCCCTCAAATGTTTCTTCTAGCTTGGCCCAAGCATCATGTGCAACTTCTATGTTCTTTACTTGCTCAAATGTCTTATCATCTAATGCCTCATGAAGAGCACTAATGGCAATATCATTGCATTGAAGCTTCTTCTCCTCCACCGGTGTAGGTGCTTCCGGATTAGCAACCTCAAATTTTGTTTCGGTGACCTTCCACACTTCTCTATTGATTGACTTGAGGTGTGCGGTCATCTTAACCTTCCAATATGCATAATTTGTGCCATCAAAGTGAGGTGCCTTCTTGGTGTTGTTGATGTGCAAGGTTAATTGAGCCATTTCTTTTTCACCGTAGGTTGTTAAGCCTCAAATAAACGGTGCCTCTGCTCCGATACCACTTGTAAGGTCCAAATGGCTAGAGGGGGGTGAATAGCCTATTTAAAATTCTACAAGCTTCACTAAACAACCATGTTAGTACAAAAGATGGCTAAGCAAAATCTAGCACTAGCTCAACTACACTATGCAAGCCACCTATACAAAACTAGCGAAGCAAGGCTATGATCTCTAATACACACCAACAAGACTAAGTCACTAAGCTACTTACTCCTAAGTGATAAAGGCTACACTAGGACTAGTACAAGAAAGTAGAGAGCAAGTGACTTGATTGTTATACCAACGATGTAGAGAAGTAATGCGCTCGAAGAATCAATCACAATGATCAACCACAAGAGAAATCCTCGGCAAAGAGATGACACAAGATTTTTACCGAGGTTCACTTGCTTCCCGGCAAGCTACTCCTCGTTGTGGCGATGCACCCACTTGTCGGTTCGCGAGCTAATCGACTATCAAGAGTCGAGCCCTCGGCGGGCGCCGCACATCCACACACAAGATGGGGATCCTCCAAGCCACGAGCTTCACTAGAGTATCCAATTTGCGAACTCCCGCGGGGAAGGATCAAGAACCCCTTACAACACTTGGTGAGGGCTCCAACAATCTCCAATTGTGAGCTCAATCACCTCCGCTGCTCCAAGCCGTCTACCGTGTCGGGAAACACGGAAGAGTAACAAGAAATCCGCAGCAACTTGAAGATCAAGTGCCTCTAGAATGCAACTCTCAAGCAATGCACTTGAATCTCACTCAATCTCACTTAAGATGTGCAACTATGCAAAGAGATAAGTGGAGGGGTTGTTCTCTAGCTCAAAGGATGTCTCTAGGTCTCAAAATATGCAAGAGTTACCCTCAAACCCCGGACATCCTCTATTTATAGCGAAGGGGTACGCAGCTAGCCGTTACCGGACGACTCAGTGCAAATCGCGCTGACCGGACGCTCCGGTTAGGGTGACCGGATGCGTCCGGTCACTACAGGACAAGCGTGAACAGTGTGTGTCAGAACTAGCCGTTGCCATGACCGGACGCGCTCAAACGTTTGACCGGACGCGACAGTGCTAGCGTCCGGTCGCGTTCCAGTAAGCTCCCACCGCGACCGGACGCGTCCGATCGCACGTGACCGGACGCGCCAGCCGCGTCCGATCGGAGTCCAGTAATGATCCACTCATGACCGGACGCGTCCGGTCGAACGTGATCGGACGCGCCACCGCGTCCGAACGCGTCTACCCTTCGTGCTGAACTCCTGGGTGCGTGACCGGACGCTCCGGTTCCGTGAGGGACCGGACGCGCCGGTCCGCGACCCTCTCACGCGCATGTCTGTCTGTGGTTTGAACTGACCGGACGCGCCAGCCGCGTCCGGTCACTTCGACCACAGCGTCCGGTCATTGTTTTTCAGTGATAATCAATTCGGACTTTCGCCACCTTTTCTCGACTCTGGCGCAATAGAAAAAAGGCATTTCATTTCCTCGAAAGTGGCACTTGATTCCCGAGCTAACCGTGATTTCCCCTCTTGATAGTCGGCTATGTATCCTAAACCCGGTCAATCACTTCTCTACTCATCTTAGACCGGCAAAAGAAAAACCCTATGGTTATACCTTTGCCTTGCGCTCTTAGATCCTTCTCCTCCACTTGATCATCATGTCCATCATATTATGTGCATCTCCACCATGATAGTCATTTCATGTCCATGCACCATTTCTTTGTGATCTTGTGGCCACCACTCCTTGCCACGTACACCTTCATCACATGTGTTGCTTATGCCTAACTCAAAACACTTAACACATGGCATTAGCAACTTGGTGTCATTAATTACCAAAACCAAACTTGGGCTTTCAACAAGAGAAAAAGAGGGAGTGAATGGACACTACAAGACAAATAAATAAAAGGAAAAACTAGGAATGCAAGGTTCCAGTCCAGTCCACCTACATCCCCAAGAAAAACAGAAGTGAGCCATATGAACAACAGTATCCTATGAGAACGTGGAGTGTTTACTTGATAAATACTCCTTCCATCCGGAAACCAGAATCATATTTAACTAGGATAAAAGTCATACAAAGTAGATTTTAACCTTAATTTTTTTTATCATTTGTAGTTAATTGTTAAAATATCAATCGACACTTACAATACAAAATCTATTGATGTAAGATTTATGCTATGAACGTTTTTTCGAGGGATCAGCAGGGGCGGCCTCTACTTAAATTTTTTATTATGTATATATCTGTATAAGTTACTAGGTGAATTCCCCGCGCGTTGCTGCGGGAATGCAAGAGTAATTTGAATTGAGTTTGAAGAAATAGGATGTAGAAGGAATCTCGTTGGTGTATAATACATAAGTATATATGCGATATAAGCAGAGAACAGATTTAGTTTTTTTTTTTGTTAAAGGTGTAACTAAAGACAACAAAAACCATATCAAAGAAAACACGATCCCTAACCTATAGGATCGACCAGTACGGGAGACTAATCTCATCCACCCTCACCCCTCACCCCCTACTATATCTGAGGGTCATCCCTCCTCTCAAAAGTTCTAGGAGTTTTCCTTCACAAAATCATGCATGTTTCGGAGGACCACGTATAATCCATGTGATATGTAGTTTTGCTAGGTTTTTGCTTAGAAACAGACTTTTGCTTAGAAACAGTTATCAAAGAAAACACGGTCACTAACCTATAGGATCGGCCAGTACGGGAGGCTAATCTCATCCATCAGAACCCCTCACCCCTACTATACTTGAGGGTCATCCTCCCTCCCAAAAGTTCTAGGAGTTTTCCTTCACAAAATCATGCATATTTCGGAGGACCACATGTAATCCATGTGATATGTAGTTTTGCTAGGTTTTTCTTAGAAACGGGCTTTTGCTTAGAAATGGTTATCAAAGAAAACACGGTCACTAACCTATAGGATCGGCCAATACGGGAGGCTAACCTCATCCACCCCCACCCCTCACCCCTACTATACCTGAGGGCCATCTCCCCTCCCAAAAGTTCTAGGAGTTTTCCTTCACAAAATCATGCATGTTTCGGAGGACCACATGTAATCCATGTGATATGCAGTTTTGCTAGGTTTTTGCTTAGAAACGACAGTTTTGCTAGGTTTTTCTTCGGAATGGCCGTTTAAATGTTTGCAAAAAAGTTATCAAAATATATCCATGTGGGGTCTTGTTTTGAAGAGTTTATTGCGAGGAACACCATGGTACAATTGGATTTTAATTACGATACTTGGTTTAGGTGCTATGATTTTTTTCTATTTCAAAAGAAATAGCTAGTAGAAGATAAATAAGGCTTAGTGGGCGGATGACGTCACTTAGTGGGCAGATGACATCATTTTACTGATGTGGCCCAATGAGAAGCCAGAGAAATAGGCTAGTGGGTCTTTGCTTTATAGGAGGTATAGATAAGGCTTCCAAAAGCCCAAAAAGAAAAGGAGATTACAATTAAGGGATACACTCTCTCCACAAAGTTGTGGTTTTTACATTTTGCTTGGCTTTGATACAAACCAAACCAAGCTATTTCTTGAAGTCTTCTTTCCACATATGTAAAGAGAAACTCGCATTGTCGAAAATGACTCAGTTCCTGGTTGTCCAAATAATCCAGCAACAGTTATTACAATTTCTCTAAAGATGTGATCGCCAAAAACATTTCGTGCTTCAATGATCATGTCTAAGGGCTGTAACTGCAGGTTCTAACTGATAGAGATAAACTGCCAACAGTTTGTGCTGAATGGACACTCAAAGAAGAGATTCATGCTTGTCTCTTCACACAGTTGCTGTTGCATAGGGCACAATTGCCTAATTGTTGTTTAAATCTGTAAGGTTTGACTTTTTCTCTGGTCAAGTATGATTTTTCGTTTCTAGGCAGAGAAGGTAAGGTTTACCGTACCACTGGAGTCACTGGAGCGCAAGATACCATCATTGATAAAGCTCTAAACCTCTCATAATGTACTAGGTTAGAGCAGTACACATTTAGAAACAATACAAAGTTCAATTCTCAGATAATTTGAAACGCATAACATGATTGCTAAATAAAATCTCCGAGTCGCAAGTCATCTGAGAAATATAACATGCTGAATATATCATTGTAACTCATGTCTATATTTAGTAGTATATATATTAGCTAGAAGCTCACGCGCTTATGGTCCGGCCGCCGTCAATGCGAATGACATGGCCAGTGACATAGGAAGACGCCGGCATACACAGAAACGACATGACGGACACCACTTCCTGTACCTCCCAGCACCTCTGCATCGGAACCCGTGAAATCTCCTGTTCTAGAAATTCTGGTTCTACCTGTCAACTCAAAAAGAAAAAAGAATAAGGCTAGTCTCAATGGGGTCTCATCAAAGTTTTATGGGTATTAATTATGTTTATGTGGCACCATATTAATGAAAAGAGAGATGATAAGAGTTTTATGTGAGTAGAGAGAGTTTCATGGGGATGAAACTCTTCTGCACTATTTCTAAAATCTGGATGTTTTAGAAACAGTGACATGAAATCCTCACTGAAACTGACCTAAGTAGATAAACTTCATTGTCTATGTACGTACTATCATTATATGTGCAGCCTTAGTTATGATCTAATGCATTAGATATGCATGGGAAATGCAACTTTTCTACTAACATATATTTTTAGTGAAAAGAAATTGTCTTATATGCATTGTTACACTAGTGCAGGAACGACCTTTGCTCCCGGTGGGGAACCCCCTCTAGTCCCGGTTCCCCACCCGGGAGGAAGCATACCTTTTGTCCCGGTGGGTATTACCAACCGGGACTAAAGGTGCCTCCTGACATGCCACGATCCGGCAACCTTTAGTCTTGGTCGGTAATACCCACCAGGACTAAAGGTTATTTTTTTCTTTTTCGTTTTCTTTTCATTATTTGATTGATTTTGGTTTGAAACTAGGTTTTCGAATTCGTATTCAAGCATTATTGGATGGATTAAATTAATAACAAGTATAAAACTATATATATTTACATGCATGCATGCACACATATATATGTGTATTTTACATCATATTGTTTCATGTGCGTATATTACAAAAGTTTTAATTACAGTCACTGTGATATAACAAATTCCCTCTCTCATCCGGCCTCTACGTCGGCTTCCATGGCTGTGTGGGGTCATAGTGGAACTCGCCTTTGGAGTCGATGACCTGATCATTAAGAAATCCGGCTATGGACTCCTGAATTGCTTTGAGCTGGTCTTGTCGTATGACCTTTGCAGCCAACCATTGAGATAGGGGTTTGAATTAAAGAAAAATGAATTAATATATGTATATGTGTATAAAGAAATATAGTAAGCAAAAGTAATAATAATTATATATATATATATAGTGTAGTTTAACGTACTTTTAGTGTCTCTTTGTTAGTTCTTTGTGCACATTCCTTGATAAACTCGCAGACGTAGTAACCACATAAGTTGTTCCCCGGTTCCTGGCTCAGACACCACTTTACGAGAAAAAGATTCATCATCCAATCTGGTGATCCGGTGAAAGCTATATGTTTAATTAATAAAGATCGATGATGCGATGCAGGGGACTTACTTTCAAAGGAATTACGTGCAGTGGAGCTTTGCATTTTTCCCATGTGTTGATTCTCAATAAAGGTTTTCCAAACACTGTCCAATAAAATAAAAATTTTGCACGTCGTCAGATATAGTTAATCATCTTGTGTATGTATATATATATATATAGCTGCTAGAGAGATACCGAAATTACCTCTGGATAATATCTATCATATCTTGGTAGTCTTGTTGTGGTTTTCTCATCGAGTCATAGATTATCAATTGACTTTTGACCAGATCGATGTCCATCAATATCCAATGATTATTACATGTGTTTATAGGCATATAACGCATAACACTCATTAATTAACTAGAATCAACATATGAGCCATTAAGGATCGATGATCGACATTGTTAACACTCACTTGAAGTTGTAGGGGAAGAGTATATCCTGCTTGTGGCGTTGGTTCACTAAGAACTTCATGAGGTTGCTCTCTGACTCAGGCTTCCAATTAGGCGTGGGAGTAACTGGGTCTTTGAATACAATATTGGGATCAACAAAGCCAACTTCATTGCAGCCTTTCTTTTTGAGCTCTGTCATTGTAAATCTATATATGTATATATATATATAATTTATATGAATATACTTGTAATAATAGATCTTTGAAATTATTACTTACAGGAAATAGCAGCTAATCATAGCTTTGTCCAGAGAGTTTAGGTGGCATAGTTGATGAAATTCTGCGTAATGAACATACATAACGTCATTGCCACAGAACCAATGTTCGTCTCTAATTCTGACACCAAGATATTCGTCTCCTTTAGCAGATGCCTGCATGTACCACTTGTTTAGCAGGTACATTTGTGTCCCCAGATCACCTAAGACTTCAGGGTTGTATAAACTCTGGCCTAGTACACATTTTTTCTGCCAAAAATCAACCTCCTGCACACTCTTAATGTTTCCATGACCAAACATCTAGTAAAGATCGAGACCAGTCTCTTCAATAAATTCACCAAGGTGATCCAAATCGACATCCGGAGGTATGTTTGCCTGATGCATCAATCCTAAATTCGAACCATATTCATTACCAACAACTAGTGGGGGGACTGATTTGTGCAATTGTTGTCCAAGTTGTGCAACTCCTTTCCCTGCCCGCTTCTTTTTCTGTGCCGTCTCAATTGACTTGGTGAGAGTGCGGTCATAGTCCGTTAATGTTTCTTTGGACGGCTTACGAGATTCCCGTTGCTGTTGCTGGTAAGAAGCCACCTTTTTTCTTAGAATATCTGGAGCTACAAAGAAGTACGGTTTCTCTGGGTTTCTCCTTGCTTCTTGATCCTTTTTTAGTTTGTCATAGAATCTGGACATATCTTTTTTATATGCATCAGTTACTTGTTCCTTCTCTTCAGATATTATTTTGGGAATAGCCCTTGGTTTCACGGTGTCTTTCTTTGCCGGTGGGGGTTGGTTCTTCGTTTGCGGGGCGGGCCTCTTGCTAGTACTTGGCTTCTTGGTAGGTGGGGGCGGGGGAGGCGGTGGAGACCTCCTTGGAGGTGGTGGCAGCGGGGGAGGTGTTGGAGACCTCCTTGGAGGTGGTGGCAGCGGGGGAGGCGTTGGAGACTTCCTTGGAGGCGTTGGAGACCTCCTTGGAGATGGTGTGGATGCAGCCTCGCCTTCCAACACATTGTCATCGTACAGAGCACTATGATGATTTGGCGATTGAACAATTAGACTTAGGTTGGGGGAGGATCTCATACAAAAAAAGGAATGACATATTATTATGAGCTAATTGTTAATTATTTAAGCCAATATAAATTAATGAGTTGGTGTTTTCATCCACACCTATGGTGAGGTAGTTCAGGAGGAGGTGGAGGCGACATCCCGGGAATGATGATGTAGCGCTTGCGCCATACAATGAATGTCTTCTCTGCTTCTCCTAGAGTCTTCTCACCATCACCTCCAGGAATGTCAAGAGGCAAATCACTAAAACCTTTTTCAGCTTTATCTACCGAGACGGTAGCATATCCTTCTAGGATTATATTCCCATGAATCCTTGGTGTCTTGGTTCGGTTGATATGATTCACAAGACCGATAGCCACCTTGATTGTGGAATTCCCCTTCGGAATGTGTAGCTCACACGATGTAAAAGGTTCAGTGATGTCATCCACAGGGAAGCGCAGTCCCGTGTCCCCTTGATTTGGTATCTCCGTGGAAGCGCATTTGCTTTTCATCTGAGCAGGGGGCTAATGTTGATTCCAGGCTCTGATGCCTGCTTGCTTGCACTCACTGTTATTTGCACTTGCCTTCTGATTACCTCCTGCATTCTCGCTTCAAGGATTTTTTCCCGCTCCTGTGATTCACGCACTGCTTCCTCCAACCTCTGGAGCCGCTGTGCCTCTTCTTCCTTCTTTCTTTGGTGGCTGCTGTAGGAAGGTCTGTCCTGAGGGAATCCATGCTCCCACGAGACACTTCCTTTGTCTCTAGTTCGGCCACCGTGTTCAGTAGTCCCGATGGCATATGTCAGTTCATCCTTCTCTCTGTTAGGCCTGAACACACCACTAGCAGTAGCTCTCTGAGCATAAAACAATCTTTCTGCTGCTTCTTGCAGTCTTGCACCATAAACGCACTTCCTTGTCTCCTGGTCTAGTGTTCCCCCATGAGCGAAAAACCAATTCTTTGCACGCTCTCCCCACTCGAGTGATTCTGGTGTGATACCCTTGGCAAGAAGGTCTGGTTCCATTTTGTTCCACTTCTTAAAGGCAGTCGGGTAGCCACCTGATCCCAAATTATGGTGGTATGTCTTCTTTTGGGCATTACGTTGGTTCTTTATCACCCGACTCACACCCTCTTCCGACGTCTTGTACTGTACAAACTCATCCCAATAGGGCCTCTACTTTGAGATCGGGCCTGGGACAGTGAAATTTGGTGCTACGTTCTTCTTGACATACGTCATGTATAGGTGTTTCTTCCAAGTCTGAAACTGGGTGGCCATCTTCTTCATTGCCCAATCCCTAACTTGCTCTTTCAATTCATCACCATCTATTATATCATCATAACCATCTGTTTGGAGCGTGAAATGTTCCAAGACATCATTCCAAATTAACGTCTTGTCACGATCGGAGACAAAACTGATATGAGGAACATTGATCTTCTTCTTCCATTCACGAGTACTGATCGAGAGCCGGTCCCTTACAAGGTAACCACAGTGGTGCACGAATATTGTTTTATTTGGCCCCCCCCCAGTTCGCCTGTATCCACATTGAACTCCGAGATGATGAAGCAGCCCTCCAATGGCTTTTTGGGACCTCAAACATTTTTACTCTTCGTTGTTGTTGTTGATGTCGATCTAGAGGGCTACAAAACATAAACATTATTTTTAATGTCATGAGCACACATAAGACATATGTTAATATATATAGCTAATAACAAAAACTATATACTCGGCCAATATCTTCTTGTTCATTTTGTTCAAGAGCTAAGTACTGACTCCCGTCATCTGCATCCTCTTGCACGTTATTTTTAGCATCATCATCGCCGACAACTTGAGTGCCGGTGTTGATCAAATGCATCATCAACTCCTCCTCATCCATGTTTCTCGGGTCGGCCATCTAGCTTCAAAAAACAAAACCAATATATAGTACGTCAAATCTTTGCTATACATAAACGACCGAGGGCGAATTGCATCGGTGACTAGGGCGAACCACGTCGGTGACATCAACAACGCAGTTCGCCCTAATCACCGACGCAATTCGCCCTCGGCCGTTAACGCTAAACCCTAAAAGTTGATCAACGTATAATTAACGATAACCCTAATCAATGTTGGTTAACGCATATATTGTTAACGCTAAACAATCACACACTAGGGTGAAGTCAGTATACAGTATATACATCAAATCTTTGGCTTATACATATACTCTATGACATGAACAATAAAAAAGTTTACTTTGCGTCAAAAAATAAATAAAGTTTACAATAGGTTTACATATACTATATGTCTCTAAGATCTTGATAATGTAATTCACGCGTTTACGATATATATACATATAAGTTAGGGTTTAGGGTTAACACGCATGTTAATTATATGTTGATTAGGGTTAACGTTATTTATATGTTGATTAGGGTTTAGGGTTAACACACGAGGGCGGCGATGCTCCGCGGTATACAAACACACGAGGGCGGCAATGCTCCGTGGTATACAAACACACGAGGGCGGCGATGCTCCGCGGTATACGAACACACGAGGGAGGCGATGCTCCGTGGTATACGAACAGACGATGACGACGACGACGACGAACGGCGACGATGACGACGACGATGAACGACGACAACGAATGACGACGTACGGCGATCTAGGACGAACGACAAACAAAATCCCCTAAAAACATGGGGCGAATGTGGGCGCAATCGGGGATGATCGATGGTCGACGTACAGTGGGCGAACAACGACGTGCAGAGGACGAAGGATGGCGACGGCGGCATTGTTCGTGCGAGGACTTCGATCGAGGCAAGCGGTGGGGTCAGTGTAGGCGCATGGTACGGAGCGCCGTGTCGGTGGAGCGGGCGGCGTGGCGCAGTGTCGCCGGTGGGGTCAGCGGCCGGGCGTGCGAGGTCGGCCGGTGCCTCTGCCATGGGCGGATCAGAGTGCAGGGGGGCGCGCGGGCGACCGTCGTAGGCAGCGCAGCGTCAATGGCAGCGCGCGAGGCTAGCAGCGTAGCGTCGGCGGTCGCACGAGGCGAGGGGCGCGAGGAAGAAGAAGCGGCCGCGGATATGCGCTGGCACTGGCGGTTATATACATGGCACCTATACAGGTGCTTTTGGCGGGCCTCTAAAATGCAGCCCACCTTTACTCCCAGGGTGGGATTCCAACCCTGGAGTAAAGGTAGGCTGCATTTTTGTTTCCCGCCAGTATGAAGGAAAGTGTCTTTTTTTAATATTTATTTTAATACAAATGCTAAAATCTTGTTAAATGCATAGTAAATTAAATAAAAGGCAGAAAATTATTTGTTTGGAAATATGGATTTGCTTTTTATTTATTGCACATAGGTAAAATCTATAATCTAATTTTTTTATGTTTTGTTATAATTATGAAACATAATGTAACTAATATTTATTATTTCGTTAATTCAAAAATGTAGTGTTTAATTAAAATTATTAAAACTATAGGTTTTGGACAGGGAATTTGTTTTGACATCATTTTAACGTTAATATTTCCTAATTTAACATTTCGAGACAAAAATCAAACCAAATCAAACATTGATTTAATTTGAAACACGACATAATAAACATTTGAATTCACAATTATTACATAATATCTCAAACACACACTACATGAAATCACTATATCATAAAGTGAGCACAGCAGTGAACTTCTTCTTTACGTATGTCCCTTAGTTATGATCACGTCGTAACCATGGAGTGTCCTCATCATTTACCAAGATGTTAGGGTCTTTGTTCACTTTGAAGGGCGGAATTCGGTCATCCTTTTCATAATCATCTGACATGTCCGTCTTGTCCTGGTGCTTTGGCTCTTTGATTGAGTCATTATCGTTTTTTCCTCTTTTTGGTTTGGTAGACATATCATTGACATAGAACACCTGATTCACATCCTTGGCAAGGACGAATGGTTCGTCTTTGTACCCAATATTACTAAGGTCTACTGTTGTCAGTCCATACTCATTGTCTAATGTTACCCAATATTATTAAGGTCTTCTCTATTCCGCAAAATGAGAAGTTCGTCAACCAGTGGCCTCAGGTACACATCGATGTCATTGCTAGGTTGCTTCGGGCCTTGGATGAGCACATGCATCATAATGAACTTCCGCTTCATGCATAACTAGGGTGGAAGGTTGTAGATACTTAGAGTAACAGGCCAAGTGCTATGGCTATTGTTCTGCTCCCCAAAAGGATTGAGACCATCCGTACTTAAAGCAAACCTTAAGTTTCTTGCATCATCTGTAAACTCCGGGAATTCTCTGTCGATTGCTCTCCATTGGGACCCATCAACAGGGTGTCTTGACATATTGTCTACCTTAGGGTCTTCTTTGTGCCATCGCAACAATTTTGCATGTTCTTTGTTTCTGAACAGACGTTTCAAGCGTGGTAGTATAGGAGCATAACACATAACCTTGGCAGGAATTTTCTTCCGCGGACGTTCACCCTCTACATCACCAGGGTCATCTCGCCTGATCTTATACCGCGATGCATGACATACCAGGCATGCATCCAATTTCTCGTACTCTATGCCATGGTAGAGGATACAATCATTAGGACATGCATGTATCTTCTCGATTTCTAGCCCCATAGGACAGACAACCCGTTTTGCTTTGTAGGTAGTGGCAGGCAATTCATTATCCTTCGGAAGCATCTTCTTTTGGATTTTTAGTAACTCTCCAAATCTCTTGTCAGATACACCATTATTTGCCTTCTATTGCAGCAATTCTAGTGTGGTTCTCAACTTTTTCTGCCCTGTATCACAAGTTGGGTACAACAATTTCTTGTGATCTTCTTGCATCCGCTCGAACTTGATCTTCTCCTTTTCACTTTCGCATTCTCTTTGTGCGTCATGAATGACCTGACCAAGATCATCAGCAGGCTCATCTTCTGCGGCTACCTCTTCTTCAGCTTCTCCCATTGCAGTATCATTGAAGCACGCACCATCGGGAATAATGTCATTGTCGTCCCATTATTCTTCTTCACCTTCTTCCATTACAACCCCGGTTTCTCGGTGCTTCGTCCAACAAATATAGTTTGGCATGAAACCTGACTTGAACAAGTGTGAATGAAGAGTCCTTGAGCAAGGATATTCCACCGTATTCTTACATATGGCACATGGGCAGCACATGAAACCGTCGCGTTTATTTGCCTTGGCTGCACGTAACATAGAATGCACGCCGTCAATGAACACTTGGGAGCGGCGATCAGCATTGTACATCCAATGCTGGCTCATCTGCATTACATGACATAAATACCATATTAAAACCTAGATCATAATTAATTATTTATACAACATGCGTGCCACAACAAAAGGTACAAATTTATGAAAGCATCGCTACAATATAGACAATCCCAACTGCCACTAAAAGAACCAAAGCTAAAATGCACTTCAGGAGCACAAGGATTTCGTGACCAATCCCAACTAAAACAGACAGATCCCCCGATTGTGCAACATCTTTGGGCTTCTTCGCCTAGATCACTACCTCATTAGCCGCCGTATCTGCCTGTTGTGCAAGATATTTTTGCACGAGTTCAACATACTCTTCCTCACAGTAGAAGCCTGAACATCATCCACTGCCATCCCACTTAAAATAAAACAAAAAATTAGAACTTTAATCACAACCATCTTGAAAATAGGTATAAACTAACCATAATAATAAAAAATGATAAAATAACTCACATTGCGATCCGGATACTGGTAGAAGATACGATCCTTGTTGGGACCCTCCTTCTTCACTCGGTACTCCATCATAATCTTCGTCTCATCACAACACTTCGCATGGAATGAGAGGGAGGTCTGGCCTAAGTCGCTTTGGAAACCCATGAGAGGCCGAGGACCCGGAAGCGGTTGTCATCTACTCTCTATACTCATTTTTTAATGCACTATAAATTTCTCATTTTATAAACAAATAAAATTAAGAAACTATAAAATTCTCTATATCTCTAAACAATGAAGTGTGCTATCCATGCTAGAAATGAAAAGTGAATACTAATTTTAAATACCTACTTTAACCTTTCTTCATCCAAATATGCAAACTATAAGTTATTTTGAGCTTAAATTGTTTACAAATAAAAAAACACCATAAAAACTATATATATATATATATATATATATATATATATATATATATATATATATATATATATATATATATATATATATATATATATATATATATATATAGTGAACAATATGAGATAAGCCAATGATGAAAACTTAGAGTATGAGATTGGTAACCTTTACAACTGAAGAATCGACGGAGGAATCGAAGAAATCGATGGATGAATCGAAGAATGGATGGAGCAACGATGGGAGAAGCAAAAAGCAAAGAAGGCAAGAACACTGAGCTTCAAATTTGGTCCAGCTTGGGCTTGGGGAGGAAGGAGAGACTGCTGGGATTTATAGGGGGGCCCTTTAGTCCCAGTTGGTGGCTCCAACCGGGACTAAATGTCCCTTTCCAACCCCGGTCAGAGGCATGGTCCGGGAGTAGGCCTTTACTCCCGGTTGGTGGATCCAACCAGGAGTAAAGGTACACCTTTTCCCGGTTAGTGTCTTCAATCGGGACTAAAGGTCCCCTGCCACTGTGCTGAGTGAAGTAGCCGTTGGGCAGGGACCTTTAGTCCCGATTAAAGACACCAACCGGGACTAAAGGTGTCTCTAGTCCCGGGCGCGAAAAATGCCGGGACTAGAGCCCATTTTGGCCTCGGATGAAAGGTCTGTTCTGCAGCAGATGCATTTGGTAGTTATTCTTTTTTTACATCATTCGAACCACTACAACCACCTATGCCTGTGTTTATGCTATCTTGGCTAAAAAATGTTTTCTACACAGCGAGTCCCAACTACCACTCATCCAAGGGACGAGAGACAGGTAGTGACTTTAGTTTTTAATATATATCAGGTGGGCCTCTAGCAATGCCACACTGCCCACACGCTGTGATGTTTTGAGCGTGATGCTAAAATCTTCTTTGTGAGCCCAATTATTTTTTTTGGCATCACTCCATTCTGCAGAGGGCCTTATGACCTGAGGTAGAACCACAAGCACTAGGAGCGTATGGAATGGAAATTTAAGTGAAATCATTTTTAGGAATTAGGGTGTGTTTAGTTCGCAAAATATTTTGGGTTTGGCTACTGCAGTATTTTCGTTTGTATTTATCAATTAGTGTCCAATTATGAACTAATTAGGCTCAAAAGATTCGTCTCATGGTTTTCTACTAAACTGTGTAATTAGTTTTTTCTTTCGTCTATATTTAATGCTCTATACATATGTCTAAACATTCAATGTGACGGGGAATTTTGAAATATTTTGGAAACTAAACATGGCCTTAGTAGACTGATACATTCAACGAGAGAAAAAAGACAGGTTACAAGCCTACAAGGTAACAAGGATGCATAATTACCAACTAAATCCTCAAAACAATGCACGCTGGTTTCGCTAGGCATACAGATACACACACACGAGATCGACGATTCGTGTCATGGTAGCTAAGATATGGTGCGGCCGCCGTCGATGCAGATGACCTGGCCGGTCATGTAGGACGCCGTCGGCATGCAGAGGAAGGCCACCATGGACGCCACCTCCTCCGGCTCGCCGATCCTCCCCATAGGCAGCCGTGCCATTTCATTCTTCACAAGCTCAGGGTCTATCGTCATCTGCTCATTCATTAGTACTGAATTAATAATCGTGACTATATTTATGAAATTGTAGCTTTCAACTTAATGGGCCGGGTACGAAGGAAGGAAGAGAGCTCACATCGGTGCTGATTTCAGTCTTGACGCCGCCTGGCGCGACGCAGTTGACACGGATGCCGTCGCCGGCCCACTCGGCGGCGAGGCTGCGCGTGAGCTGGTTCATGGCGCCCTTGGTCATGGAGTAGACGGCGAGCGCCGGCAGCCCGACGAAGCCAGCGATGGAGGAGACGTGCACGACGCAGCCGCTGCCGCCGCTGGCGACGGAGGCGTGCCGGAGGAGCGGGTGCGCGAGCTGGCTGAGGTGGAAGCATGACTCGAGGTTGGTCGCCATGATCCGCGCGTAGTCCTCGCCGGAGCACTCCGCCGCCGGCTTGAACAGCGTCTGCCCCGCGTTGTTCACGAGCACGTCGAGCTTGCCACCGAACGTGGCCCCGACGGTGGCCATGAGCTCCACGCGGTCGCCGCGCACGGACACGTCGCAGACGGAGACGGTCACCTGCAGCCCCTGCTCCTCCCACCGCCGGCGGCACTCCTCCAACTCCGCCGCGTTGCGTGAGCACGTGTGCACACGCGCGCCGAACCCCGCCAGCTCCTCCACGATCGCGTGCCTGCCAGCACCAACACACGCACACGTACGTCCATGCATGTTATTGCACGTGCACTAATTGACACGAACGTTGTATATCACACTGTGAGGTGAGGTGGTCACATAGCGCACCCGATGCCCTTGCTGCCGCCGGTGACGAGCGCCGTGGCGCCGGCGAGGCTCCACCGCTCCTCCCTGCTCTTGCCACCGGCCACCATCTTACTTCTGCTCCTCCCTGCTCTTGCCGCCGGTGTTGCTATGGCTATAGTCCAAATGAAATGGATGATAGAAGATGCTTACTCCTCAACGGTGCAGCACGTATTTATATATACTGGCAGTCGAGCCAGGAGCTCAATTTCGCGTGGACTGGATGAGCCTCTTCTTTTTCGCGAACACGCGCATTGCATGTATTTCATTAACACCTCGTTTAGTTCACAGAATATGGGAGAAAAACACTGTATCAGAATTACTGTAGCATTTCGTTTGTATTTGGTAAAAATTATCCAAATTTTGACTAACTAGGCTTAAAATGTTCGTCTCGCAAAGTACAATAAAACTGTGCAATTAGTTTTTGATTTCATCAACATTTAGTACACCATGCATTTGCCGACATTTTGATGTGACGGGGAATCTTCTTTTTGCATAGTGAAATTTGGGGGAGAATTGGGGGAACTAAACAAGGCCTAAGAGGGTAGCAAGTTTTACACGGTGTGTCCAAAGAGAAGCGAGCTGCCCACACTTGGACACCCCAACATAGAGAGAGATTACATAGGTTGTTATTATTTTGCTATGGACTACATTTTAGCACATTTGGCGAGATGAGCCTCTTCAGATAACCTGCGAACATGTCTGTACAATGCAACGTATATAACCCAACAAGTATAGGAATCACACTAGGTATCATCAATAGCCACGAGTTGTTTTAACTTGTATATATGGGTATGGTGGGCAATAAGTCCGGGTGAGACATGAGATATGGATCGGAGGGCTCGACCTAATATGTCTTGGAATCGGACTTTGTATCGATTATTGCTAGACACAAGTTGTTCTAAATTCTATGGTTAGGGTAATGAGTTCGTGTCACATACGAGAAACAGAGGGTGTGAGTGCAGCTTTGGACATAAAAGAAGCATGACGGCCAAAACTTTCCACTATTTTTTAAAGTTTAAGGGCAAAGCCCTAGTCTTCATATTACCAAATACCACAACAGTTTAAGCATTCGATACATGGTGATCAACACCGAAACAGTAAAAAACTCCAAGGTAAACCGCCAAGACGCCGGCTCCTCCAACTCTAACAAACACTAGTGCATAGATGGGCTTCAATCCTGTTGGGAACTGGCTTTAGTCTGATCCGGGACTAAAGGCCGTGACCTTTAATCCTGGGTCATGGAACCAGGACTAAAGGCCATCCTTGAAACTAAAAAAATAGTTTAAATACTTGGAGACCTCTCTTGTGGTGCATGAGATTCAAACCCAAGACTTCTTGCCTCGCGTGTAGATCCCTTAGCAACTCAACTACACACCACATGTGACATATTCCTGGGCGCTCTCCTTTTGAATTAACCCTAGGGGAACCTGTAGTCCCAGGTGAGAGATCTCCAGTCTGGGTTGCTGACACCAACTAGGACTAAAAGGTCACCATTTAGTCCTGGTTGGTGTTAGCAACTGGGACTAAAGGTTGGTAACACCAACCGGGACTAAATGCTGGCTTTTAGTCCCAGTTGGTGTTACCAACTGGGATAAAAGGGCTTTCGGTGCCTGTAAAATTTTGACTCAGGACTAATACTTACATTAATACTGAACCCCAACACAACCGAGACTAATGGTGGGAACCGAAGTCGTTTCTCTACTTGTGAAAGACAACTAGAATAACATACCCCACTGCTCACCAAACATAGACAGATTCACCCGACTTCTCCTCCATAGCCTGTTCCAGCTTCGTGCCATCCACCAGGAAGCTTCTTTAGGGATGGACAAGTTCCTCCAGTCGTTCCTAGATCGAAATAGGTACATCTCCCACTTGTTGTTTACTTGGTTCAGCCAGTAATCCTAAGAGGTGCTGATGAGATAGATTTCATCCTGTCCAACCGAGCCAAAAACTCCCCTTGCATCTCCTTTGGGCAAAGAGACCAGCTCTGAATCATAGCTGTTACCTTCTCTAAATCTCTAACAGACAATGACCATTTTTCCACCTCATATCCTGGAAGCTAGCATAGACAGTTTCTCAGCTTCCAAAGCCCCCATAGGGCAGCAGAACAAGAAATATTGGGTACAAGAAATTTCTTGTTTCTGATGAGCCACAAGGTTCCTATAGAAACAAAATCTGAGCCTGCATCTATGTCTAGCACCTCAAAAATTATCACTCCAAAGCTGTGTCTAGCTTCCACACAATCGAAGAAAAGATATATAAGAATAAAACCTTGGCTCTTTAATATTTGATATAGATATAGATTAAACACCTCACCCGGCCACACCCTTTCTCTACATATAAAGGACAAAACTTGTGCTAGTCATCGCTGGCTTTGTGAAACAATGACAAGACCTGCGTTAGTCATCGCTGCCGCCAGCCGGATTTGGACAGATACGGAGCACTGGAAGACATCGCTGCCTATCTGCCCTGCCGGCCGTTGTGTTGGACTACTAATTTATTCCAAGTGACCGGCCACAGCTGCATGTTGTCTAGGGTGTGTTCACTTCTCATCCAAACCCAAAATATTTCCTCTTCCACCCATCACATCAAATATTTGGACGCAGGCATGGAGTATTAAATGTAAGTAAAAAAAAACTAATTGCACAGTTTATCTGTAAATGTCGAGATGAATCTTTTGAGCCTAGTTACTTCATGTTTGGATAATATTTATCAAATAACAACGAAAAGTGCTACATGAACTTTTCACCTATTTTTCACCAACTAAACACACATCTAATTCTGATACCAGAGGACAAAATGCAATTGAATTTGAAGATTCCACTATCATTTAAATCTGATATGTCGTACAATTGTTTTAATTTGCTGACCTAAGCCCAAACTAATAATGTGTATAACTGTACATATACCAAGGAAGATCACAATTGTCATATCCATGTGGGGTTTATAAAATGTTATAAAAAAGGGCTTTGTTCTTTATATATGTAGTAGGTATATTCACCCATTTTATGCATATCTTGATTCTCAACGAGTTAAAGACAGGAAAGGCCGGCATGCATCTAGATATTATTCATTGCTGACATCAGAGAGTGACAGCCACTATATTGACAAATATATATGACACAGATCCAAGTCATCAATCTCAGCCGAAATTCATTGAAAATGGTTTCTCTTGGCCATGCGAGGTAAAAGCTAATACGAGCTTTCAATCTCTGCCCATTTTGTTAACTCTTTTCACCAAACAAAGTTCATATGGCCCAGCCAGATCCATTTCCAACCATATAACATATACCAATACTACCACAAAAATGATATTTACCAATGCTATTATATACATCGTCGCTGTAACTATTAAAATAATTGGTGATAATATATCATGGTCACGGTTTGTAATTTTTGTCGCAGGTTTGTAAAGGAACCATTTCACCATTGGTTCGTGACATGAACCGCCAACGAAAATTGTTTTTTTCTGAAGGTCAAAATTGGCCCCACATCATGCTGCAGTGTATATATAAATAATGGAATGTAAAAACCCTAATCCCACAAACACTGTTGGCTAATCTTTCCACCTCCCCACATGGCTGCCACCTCACTTCCCTCTGCCCACAGCCTCCTTTCTCTCAATGGCATGACCGGATACTACCCCGCCGATGGCCAGTCCAGATCCCACCCCCTCTCCATGGCAACCACTTGGCTTCCCCAGTCCACACCACTAGCCACGCCCTTGTTCACCCCATCTTGCAACGGTGCTCTCCACCGTGGCAGCGAGCTTGGATGGTGCAACGTGTGGAGGTTGGGCGGCGCCCCATGGCCATCCTCCTCCACACGGTGGTAGTGTCCTCATCCACACTGAACCCTCCCATGGAACGGTGCTCTCTTCCTCGGTAGCAGGCTCAGGCAGCAACAACATGTGTGGAGGTCGGGCGGCGCAACTCTCCCTCAATGGCGACGAGTTCCAAGGGCGACGGTAGCTCGGGGATGTCGGGTGGCACTAGCTCCGTAAGGGGGCAGCAACAGCTTCCAATGGCAGTAGCAACAACAGGTATGGCAGCACAGGCAGGAGGCGGCAGCAGCACAGGCGGGGTTGCCAGGTCTTTTATTATTTAGTTAATCGATTGTCACCATCGGTTTGTAACCAGTGGTGCACTAGTATAGACAATATTTCTACTAGTGGCACATTTTGAATTTGTACTGGCATTTCTATGAACCGCCAATGTGAAAGGTTTGTGAAAATCAACATATTCCACTAGCATTACTTATGAAGCGCATGTAAGTATTTACACTAACGGTTTTCTGAAGGATACTGCTAGTGTAAGTCGTCCGGAATGGCTGCATGCTTACACAAACTGCCAGTATAAATCATTTTCCAGAATTTGAAAAATTAGGTAAAAAAATAACAAATATTTTTCATCTGAGAGAGGACCACTACTATGTGCAAAAATGGGTTGAACGAACGACTTGCCCAAGCTAAGGACTCAGTTACGTGTTATATGGCTGGGATGGGGAAGGAGGGATTTTTTTTGCAATTTTTATTCATGCTGGTACAGACACATAGACATCTAGAGGTGGTGTGTGGAAGGCTTTGGACCTCTACTTGAATGCCACATTAGATCAGGGACCAAAATGCCAGCCCATCACTGCGGGTTTGTGGCTTGAACTAGCAGTCATAGGCCAACCGGCAGTGATATTGGGGTCATCACTTCCAGTTCCTATCACTTCCAGTTCATGCCACGAACCGACAGTGATATTGGGTCATCACTGCCGGTAACTGGTACCGGTTCGTGGCTTGAACCAGCAGTGATACTATTATTGCTGGTTTGGAACATGACCCGGTAGTGATAGACTGCATGAAAAACTTCATAAATTTTTCATATGATGTCTCAGTAAGACGAACTTTATACCAAAGTTGTAGTACTTGACGAGATCTACAACTTTGTTATTGACAATATTTTCATTTGAATTCATTTTGATGTTGAATATATATTTGATTTAGAAGATTGCACTAAGTTAATACCAAAGGAGTCTATATGCTCTTTAGTCATAAGTGTAGTGGTAGAGAAGGATATCGGATGGAGAAATGACCAAAACAAAAAATTATTGATCTCAAAAATTTATACAACTTTGTAGTTCACAACTTTTTTTATTTGAAGTCATTTTGATGTCGAAATATTTGATTCAAAAGATTTTATAGAGTTAATACCAAAGGAATTCGTATGCTCTATAGTCACAAGGGTGTGTAGTGGAAGGGAAGGATGTCGGATGGAGAAACAACCAAAACAAAGTTGTAGATATTGAAAACTTAAGCAACTCTGTAGTTGAAAACCTTTTCATTTGAAATCATCTATCCAACAAAAATTACATTTGAATTCCTCACATTTGAAATTCGAATTTTTTAAATGACTACCAGTGAAGAAACAGCCAAAACAAGAGTTGTAGATCTAGAAAAGTTGTGCAACTTTATAGTTCACAACTTTTTCATTTGGAGTGATCTGTCCAAGGAAAATTATGTTTGAATTTCCTCACATTTGAAATTCAAATTCTTCAAACGACATCAGACGGAGAAATGACCAGAACTGAAGTTGTAGATCTTGAAAGTTATAAAACTTTGTAGTTGACAACCTTTTCGTTTGAAACTGTATAGGGTCTCAAATACTGATTTCAAAACCAGATGAACATATAATGAGGAGGATGAATATCCCAAATGGACACAAGTGTCTTATGGTGGAGTGGTTAGGGGACAAATGTGCGAATCCTAAGATCATGGGTTTGTGCACAAGTGAATGCGAAGTGTGTGTTTTTCGCGCGAAAATTTGCATGACTTGTGACTGTGCACGCATGTGGCAACCAGTGGGGTCTCTCCTAGTATTAAGAATTTTTTGCTATCTTTTCAACCTGAATTTGGTATTCTGGAAAACCTTATCAAGTGATGATCCTTACCATCAATTCAACTTTCTACTGTCGGTTCAAGAAACTGGCAGTGATGAGGTTTTTGAACCGGCAGTGAAGGGCTGTTTTAGGGTAGCGAAATAAGGCTGATATTTGAACTTGTAATTGTTGGTAAGACCTTAACTGTTGGCTATTCACAGTCTCCCTAACTCGTTGGCCATTATGCTTTCATATTGGCATAGGTACCTAAATCATTGGCAATTCACATTCTCCCTTACCCGTTGGCCATTATACTTCCATACTAGCACAGGTTGTGTATCTAATATAATGTAGATACTAGGTTTAGGGCCATAGGTATAAACATCTTGTGGTCTAATTGCAAACTTTAGGGACTTGTTAGTAACTCATAGCCTCACGAAGGAAGTAAATACAAACAACCATCTCCCCCTATAAATGGTGCACTAAGGCTTAAGAGGGAAATGACCATTGGCCATCTCACTCTCCTTTTTTCACTGGTCAACCTCCCTACCTCTCTTTAGGATCCTCCCCCTCTCTCCTTTATTTCTTTGGCCACAAATACCCAACAACATGTAACCCTTATTTCAAGAAAAGGTAGCAATTTTGGTCCTAATATAATTGTCATAAGTGATCGTTAAACAATAATGTAAGTAGTTAAAATATGCTTGATTAAATATTTAAATATGTAATCCACCTATGCTAGCCAATGTCAACTATATAATAAGTGTGTTGATAAATAAGCTAGCCTACTATTTGTTTTCTAGCATATCCACATGTTGCAATAGATTAGTACATATATTTACAAAATTCTCAGATGACGTCGGCTAAATTTATGTCGTGCGACGTGGCATGCGGTAGGTCAGCCTGAAGGCAACGAAGGGTGCCCCAAGTCCTATGCATTTTTCTTATTTGAGATATTAAACTCATAGGACTTGTCCACAATTAATTATTATTGAGAAAATCTACTACAACATTATTCCATATATAAGAAGATGCGCATGCACCATATAGATTTATTATAGTTTTAATTTGCAAAGAAGCTATATGTAGTATAACACATTGTATACATTGTATAACACGACTCGTGTTTCATGCCATGTGCTATATATTTTTATCTTATTAATTAATTTGTCAATGCATTTTTTAACCATTTGTTGCAATGTGAAATATTCCTTTTTATTTCAAAACAATAGTCTAATTTAACAGAAACTATCAATGAAGGACCATTCATTAAACTATGTATACATTTAGCTTAACAACAAACACTTAGATTAATGCTCCCTCTAGTTGTAGAAATAACATAACATCATGTCTTCTAGACAAAATTTACTCAAATTTTTAAAATTAATTATTACAGGTATCATTAAGTTCTAAAGTATTTAGATTGGAAATGAGACATATGTGCAAATTTGGTATTAAAAACTACTCTCTCTCTCTCTTTCTCTCTCTCCTCCCAATTATAAGACATTTTGATCTTTCAAGATACATTTGTACTTGTAGACAATGTCTTGATATGTAGTAAAAGTAATATACCTAGAAAAACCAAAATGTGTCATCCTTTAGAATGCAGGGAGTACTTAGCTCACAAAATCTCATAAATTTGAAAGATATTAAAAATACATTTTAGAAGGTGAAAGGTCCTAATATGGCTAGAGGGGGTGAATAGCTAGCTATTTAAATACAAGATCACTAGAGCAATTTGATTACTATGACAAACGGCGAAATACAAACTTGCTTTAGCTCTACAAGGGTTGCAAGCCACATACCCAATCACCGGAGCCAGCCACAAACAATCACCAACACGCGCCAAAGCTCCTCCACTGCTCCAACCCGTCTAGGTGGCAGCAACCACCAAGAGAAACAAGAAATACGTAGCCACAACGATCCACAAGTGCTACTAGATGCAATCACTCAAGCAAATACACTTGGAATCACTCCCAATCTCACTATGATGATGAATCAACGATGGAGATGAGTGAGAGGTGTTTTTCTAGGCTCACAAGGATGTCAAGTATGTCAAAGTGCCAAGAGAGTGAGCCCCAAGCCAGCCAAACACTATTTATAGAGCTCCTCAAACGAATAGAGCCATTAGGGTCAAGAGAGGGGGCTCTGTGCACCGACCGGACGTGCCGGTCGAGTTGACCTGACGCGCCCGCCCCAACGTCCGGTCATGGATCCGATGCCACATGTCCTCACATTGAATATTACGCGTCGATCTTCAATAGTTATCTCTCAGTCACACGAACAGTTAAGTCATGACTGGACTCAACCCTCAACCGACCAGACTCATGGCCAACGAACGGTGAATCAGAACCATAAGTCTGGGATGGAACAGTAGGAAAAAATTCTGCTAACGTTGATACTAGCTGCGGCAAAACCCCAGCCGCTTTGTAGGGTTAAAAAAATAGCATGATGCATACTTTTTTTTGAGGAAAAGTATGATGCATACTTTGATCTACAGAGAAAACGACTTTTATGCATGGCTGCGGAACTCACGTCCCAGAGCAATTTGACCATCCTCATCAGTTGGGCCAAAAGTTGAGTGCAGCTTATGCAACACTTTTGGTCCAGTACGTACACATGGACGTCGGGACCTTTTCTATTTTCATTCCAAAAGTAGTGAAGTTTTATTTGTATAGTACTTCGTTAAAGAGAGGTACACTATTTCTTGTTTGGCCAAGAAATAAATCACAAAATATACATATTTTTTTACATTAAGTCCATGAGAGCATATGAGGGGTCCGTCCGTGCTCGGCGCGCTCCCCGCACTCCGACCTATGGTTGCTAAGGTCAGCTAGAGAAGATCGGAGCCTACTACCGAAGCCCCTAAAAGGGCGTGGCGCGTCGGGTGATTAGGTGGCCCTGAGCCAGAGCCTAGACACTCTCAATCACCCGACCCACACGGCAAGCCTAGATCGGAAAGCAGGGTGCCCCGGGCGCAAGGCCAGCAACTCCAAGACGAGTTTGCCGGACCTTGGCTCGGGCCTCAGACTTATGCAACGCAGGTTGTGAAAGGGTTTGCACCATCATTCGGCCCCAATAGCTGAGCACCCCCATCACACTTGGGAGAAGCCCCACGAAGGGCAACACACTCTCGTCAGCGGAAGTCATCCCTGCCATGTCTAGCTTGGTCACCAGAAGATCGAATTCAGCCCTTTGTCGGCATCATGAATCTGGCTAAGTAGGGCCACGAAGGGCTCGGGGGCTCCTAACTAGATCTTAACATCGGGGTATGTTAAGCCTTGAGGTCAAAGGTTCCCGACTGAGAGAACCCCCGACTGACCCTTCTAGCATTGCCCGAGGGCTCGGGGGCTATACCCATCGGGTACGCTAGAGCGTACTCTTTGGCAAGGGATCAGGCCGGGCCCTAGCACGCCCGCCGCCTCTGCTCGGGACTCAGCCCGAGCCATAGGCTCCTGATCGACGAGAACCTAAGCCCGATCCTTGGCTCCCTCCCGGCCTTCGGCGTCAGCCAAGGCCCGGTCACGAGAAGGTGTGCCCCAAGCCACCGAGGCTCGGGGGGGGCTCCCCAGTGCTGCCTGCAGGTGCGGCTCTGTCAACCACTCCTCCGACAGGGTCACGCACGGGACATGACACAAGAAGACAAACTCCTCCACTAGCTTCAGGGGCTTAGGGGTTCCGGACACATGGGTCAGCCCCCCAAGCCGACCTCTTTCGCCACCAAGAAGCCTCCAGAAGGTACACCTGGAAGAGACCGGTCGAAGCCGACACAGCCTGACACTTAGCATGCCAGAACAGAGCAGCCCTGCAACGCCAAGAGTTTCTTCGGCTCCACGACATCCCCACGGTCCACACGGTGCCACTACAAGACTCTCCTCGACTCCGACGCATGTAGACCATAGGCTCAACTCCTCCAAACGGCCATGTACCCAACCTACCTCGATATTTATGGAGAAGGTCGGATCCTAAGAAGGGGGAGGATGATTTCACACAGATCATTTGAGTCCTCACCGTTCGGCTCTTGCTCTGCATCGAGAGTAGAGCAACCCAGAGAGGGGCACCGAGCGCTCCTCCACCGCACCGTCATCTTCGTCCTCTCTAGTGAGGGGGAAGGTTCCACTGGCACGAGGCATCCCTAGGATCAGCACCGAGCGATCCCCTACCAAATCTCTCTCTTTCTCCCTTACACCCTGTTGTAACCCCCTAGATTTTGGGTGTCCTTGAGTATATGAAGATCATCAGCTATTGGACGTAGGACACCGACAGCCCGAACCAGGATAAACCATGCATCCCCTCTGTGATTCTTGTGTTCTTAAGTCCACCCGAGCCACCGAAGACACGCACTCTAACACCACCGCGAACAACAATGCTTACCAGACCACAACGTGCTTAGGCAGAAAATTATTTGCCTACCATAGGGATCGTCTCTTTTTGACAAAGAGATTATCAACATTGTGTATATCAAAACTTTATGTTGATCTGGCAAACAGTGTTGAATATTTCAAACAGTGTCCTCATCACTTTTGTCATGGTGGGAGACACACGTGTAAATGGATTAGTTTCCGACCGGGCCCATTTGTCATGTTGGGGTGAATGTTTTAGGACCATTAGATCTAACTTTGAAAACTACAAGGGATGAGATATGAGGTCGGTAGACCTATATTGGGTGAGGAGAATTTTTCAATTCCTTCGCTCTTTTATAGATAGATAGCTGGCTAGCTAGAGCTAGGTAGATAGATAGAGGCAAATTGTTCGTCATCCATATATACACAAACCAACATTTTAGCCGTGGCCCACATGTTAGTTTGATAGGGTAGGGATATATATGATCACAAATTGCTGCTCCATGCGTGATCGGCATGTGCACATGAATCCAATTTATTTTCTGCAAGATTTTATTTTTCTTTTGCCTGCCAATGCCGTTGTTTCTTCGCTTGTGCTGGGTGATTGACTAGTAGCCTTCTGCTGGAACACTCTTAGTGGAACGTCCACTCACGAATGCAGTTTTGTTTTTTAAATCACTTCTTTTATTATTTATATAGAACACGTACGTAAATTCCCCTGCACCACTGGAATGTATATATGGCGGTGAGTGTGGAGTCAAGCGCTTATGGTTCGGCCACCGTCAACGCAGATGACCTGGCCGGTGACGTAGGACGCTGCCGGCAAGCACAGGAACGACACCACCGACGCCACCTCCGCCGGCTCCCCGACGCGACGCAGTGGAATCCGCTGAGATTCGTGCTCGATGGCCTCCGAGTTTGGTACCTGCCAAAAACTCAAAGACAGATTACTACGGCAAACAACATTGAGATTTGTGAGCTGATCCAGGTCTCATGGTAAAATAAAATACTAACTAACAATGAAAAAAAAAGAAAGAAAGAGAAACAGTGAAATGAGTAGTCCATGTTGTCAATCTCACGTACGTACGTTTTTAATAACCATGTCTGTCATGACCATCCCTGGTGCGACGCAGTTCACACGAATCTTGTCTCGGGCCCACTCAGCAGCCAGGCTCCTTGTGAGCTGGTTCATCGCTCCTGTGCGGTATGCAGTAATAATAAAATTGATGGCCCACAAAAGAAATTATACTAGTATATGTATTATTCAGGTCCAGCTTCTACGTTTTGCCAATTTTGCCAAACCAAAATGTACTGGAAGGGGTGAGATTCAAACTGATGGCAAGTGTTTCAGCACGTGAAGTTATGAAATCCATTTTAAGCTTACGGGGGAAGAAAATTCTTATGCCCATCAATTATTTGTCTTGAAGAAAATTCTTTTGTATTATTATAATGTTTTTATTTGGTTATATATGAGGTTAATTCAGTAGAATCTTCCTTCCTTAGGAGATATGACATCTTTTGCACATATTTTGAATAAAAAATTGTAATTTTAAGAGTCTCTTCATATCCTTTCATATGTATATGAGTAGAGATCGATCTTGGTAGAAAAATACTCTACAGCAGCTTTTTTAATAATTAGATTTTCAAATATTAACATTCTCTATTCTCAATTGCTCACTTGCGCAACGGTGCATGTTCGCAAAAAAAAATATTTGCTCCTCTCACTAGCTAAAAATGAAGAGCATAGCTGGCTCTTCAGAGTACACAAAAGATATAGACAAACTGTTGGAGTGTGAAAAAAAAATATAGAGAGGAATTCTTATTGAAAACAGTGACCCTTCAAATAATTAAAGTTTTAGAGAGTCGGACTAAAAATTACTTTAAAAATTCTCCCAGAAATGGCTACCTCTTAAGAAAGACAGAAATGGGTACCTTTGGCAGTGCTGTAAAGAACGACCCCTGGAATGCCGAGGCAGCCTGCCAAGGAGGAGATGTGCACGATGCTTCCACCGCCGGTGACGGAGGCGTTGCGGAGGAGCGGGTGCGCGAGCTGGCTGAGGTGGAAGCACGACTCCAGGTTGGTTGACATGATCCTCGAGTACTCCTCCGCCGTGCACTCCGTCGCTGGCTTGAACATCACTTGCGCCGCGTTGTTCACCTGCATGCCAATCGATGCCATGTCAGTTCAATAACGTCAGGTCTGTGATTCGTAGCCAACTCATATCATATCTGCGCTTACAAGGATGTTGAGCTTGCCAGCGAAGACGTCCATGACGGTGTCCATGAGCGCCTCCCTCTCGGCACGCACGGCGACGTCGCAGACAGAGACGGTGACCTGGATGCCCTTCTCCTCCGCCCACCGCCGGCGGCACTCCTCCAGCTCTGCGGCATTGCGGGAGCACGTGTGCACGCGCACGCCAAACGCCGCCAGCTCCTCCACGATGGCATGCCCGATCCCCTTGCTCCCGCCGGTGACCAGCGCTGTCGCGCCGGCCAAGCTCCATCTCTCGGGGCCGGCCGCTGCAGCTGCCATCCCGTCCGTCTCTATGCAATGCAACAGCCCCTTGTTGTGTCGTTCTGTTTATACCCAGTTGCGCACGGTACACGACGTCTCTGCACTAACGTGTGTTCATAAACAATTGTGTAGTTGCTCTCCACGTTTACCACATAGTTCAATAACGTGTGTTTGGATGACTGACTTGTCTGGCTTGACATTTCTGTCTATGCTGATGGATTGGTTAAAGTCAGGCACGCTGACGACACCTGCAGTGCCGCCGATCTCACGTTGGCGACTAGACAACAACTGCATCATCATGCTTATTTTTCAAAAGGCGGCAAGAGATTTGCCGTATTTTTATTAGACGAGGAAAAGAAAAAAAAACACAGTTACAGAAACAAAATTGTTAAAGGAAACACCACTACTACGGCACACAGGCCGTCTACCCCACTCGAAACCACTCCAGGAAAGGACGTACAGACTAGGAACCAATGCTGAAACGCCTTAGCTAAGAAGCAAACAATTCCCAGACAGACATAAAAGATAAACCAGAAAACAACCCTTCTAAGGCTAAGTGGCTTGCACATTTGATCTTGTCGCCAACTGGAATTGCTCTAGGTCTTCCTCGCACAAAAGCGCTACTTGTCCTGGCTGCAACGTTTTGTATTGGAAAGTTCTTCTATTCCGCTTCTTCCAAAAGTTGCACCAAAAATAGATCATAACACCGTTGAAAGCTTTCCTCTGGACTCTTTAGATCTTAGCACGACATCGTCGCCGATAATTATGCAATGATCCATTTGTTCCAACTGAATCTATCGTCGCCGATAAACCAAGCCACTGCTTTAAGAGGGACCAAACTTGCTTTGAGAAATCGCAGCCCTGAACGCACGGTGTTGTAACTAACTAAAAAACTAAATTTGCGACCAAATAGCTTGCGATGTTGAACCAACCCGTGGTTAAGACGCCTGCGGCACCCCGCCCACCTCTTGCAAGCAGCAGCCATGGGGAAGAGCTCTCGTATGGCTGCGCGTTTGGAGGAGGACAGTGGCTCAGCGAAATTGTCATTGGAACCGAGCCGCGATGGACGCGTCGGGCGTTGTCGGCGACATCTGCGACGCCCTCGCCAAGGAAGGCCGCCATTTGCTTGGCTAGATTCTCTGGCTTCGGGTCACGGTAGATGGATTTGTCAGTGAGTCTGTCACTGCGCCGTGGCACCAGATTTTCCTCGCGCGAGACGCGAAGGTGTGGCGGCGACTGGATCAACGGTTCCACAAGCGGCAGCTTGAGGCCGGCGATTAAGTCTTGGACTGACTTGGGTTGAACGAGAACCAGCTGCTGCGACTGTGGACGTGTCGACGTCGTTGAAGTCCGGCACGGTTGTCAGCTGAGCCGGCCGTGGTGACACATCCAGCGGCGGTGCTGTAGGAGATCCGGCGTTGTGCGGCTGGGCTGGTTTAGGTGAGGCATCAAGCCCCGCGTGCAGCACCAGATCCGACACAAGGCCACCCACTAGTGCCCCACGGCCCAAGGAGGGTTGTGAACCGCTTGGCGATGGCGCATCAGAGGTCACCATTCACCAATTCCTCTCTTGTTGCAGAGTAGCAGCCTCGGTGGGCCCCTGCTGTGTCCCAAAGTCTTCAGCGGCCCAAGAGGTGGTACACACGACTCGGCTTGGCGTGGCAATTTCGACGCAGAAACGTGCCATCAGGCTGGCTTCGTGGAACTCGGCCACCAACCGAGGCATCCAGGCGTCCTGCAACGGTCCAGCGGTGATGGCGCGGGAGACGTCATTGTACTCGGGAGGTGGAGCGTTGGCTGTGGACGTGCATGGCCGATGGACCATGGACCGACCTCATGGTGGACCGGGCATCGAATCTGCCCCACTAATAGTGGCGCCTGTCTGAATGTTGGACCCCACCCAGGCCCCAGCGATGGATCTTCACCGGCGCTGCCGCCCTCACCATCACTGCCGAACCTGAGACGCGGGTTCATGTGGTCAGGGTAGTCCGGGTCATGAGGGCCTGTGGAGCAGGAGCTGCGGGAGACGGCGCGGTCCCCTTGTGTCCGGCGACGGCGTCTTGGATCTCCCCGGCCCCAGTTGGCCAGCGTTAGATGCTGCGTGACCTTCCCCATTTACAGTCCTTTGCATCGTGCTTCGATAGTAGAGGTAGCGGGAATGGAAGCGACACTGGCTGACGACGTGGTCATCGGCCAGGCTATTGAAGCAGAGGCGACGAGAGCTGGAGGAACGGGCCGCTGCCACGACCGGGAGGGCACCCGGTCCTGATAGCGCCACCGACGTCGGCTCTAGATGATGTGGAAGCCATCCAGGTCCACGAGACGCGAAATGTGGACGACCACGGACTGGACTTGGCGCGGCCTAGCCGAAGGGCAGGCATCTTGATTATAATTCGTTTGACTTTTTTACCCCAAGTTTTACCATATGTCTTATTTAAAAATTTGTGTAAAATATCACTTCTTTTGCTGTGGCTTGTGTTATTAACAAAAGTTGTTCAAGATGATTTATATTTGACTATGTTTGCACAAAGTTTTTTGAATAAGATGATTGGTCAAACTTAGGATCAAAAAAGTGAAACGAATTATAATTTGGATAGGAGGGAGTAGATGAAAGAAAAACAACAAACCTAACCCACCATTAATTTGGTCCAAAAGAACTAACTAAAAAGGAAGGTGTGTGGGCCCTAATCTTAGAGGCATTAAAATCCATGCTCTTGGCACCTATTTAGCCGCAGAGGAGGCTCACCCCTGCTGGGCTGGTTGTCAAGTCGTTGGCTTCCCTCCACCCGGCGACAGCATGCAGCGCTGAGCTGCATCTCCAGTGCAGCCACGAAGTCAGCGGACCCGGTCCAGCAACGCCGGTGTGTCCCAATACGAGAGGCGGTCCAACACGCGTCTAGCCATGGATGGTCAGCACCACGTCTTACAGATGTATGTAGTAAATGCTATAATTAATGTGGTATAGGAACAATAATCACCGATCAATGTGTAACTACTACCCTCACCTCTAAGGCATCCCGGCCTGCTTGGAGCCTTGTGCGGGAAGGGTTAGAATACGGCGAGGACCGAGCTAGGAGGCATCCTCCAACACTGACCATAGACCCATAGAGATATAGAGAGGGAACAGTGTACTCCCTCCATGTTGGTAAAAGAAGTCGTTTTGGACAAGGTTTGAGTCAAACATTGGGAATATAAATCATAAATAACTTTTAAGTTGTTGAGTTTGGAAATGTGAAAACAATATGAATAGATTTGTCTTGAAATATACTTTCATAAAAGTATACATATATCACTTTTGAATAAATATTTTTATAGAAAAATAAAGTCAAAGTTATGCTTTGGAGACCGTGTCATTGTCTGAAACGACTTGTTTTACCAACGTGGAGGGAGTACAAGAGAAAAAAGGGAGTGAATGGAGGTGATAAGACAAACAAATAAAAGGAAAAACTAGCAATGCAAGCGGCGCCCAGTCAAATCCACCTACATCTGTAAGAAAAACGGAAGTAAGCTATATTAACAGCGAGTCATATGAGAATATGGAGTGTTTACTTGAGAAATAATACTCCTTCCATCGTGAAACGAGAATCATAGTTAACTAGGGTAAATGTCTTACAAAGTAGATTTTAACCTTTATATTTTTATAATATGTAGTTAATTGTTAAAACATCAATCGGCACTTTCAATACAAAATCTATTGATGTAAGATTTATGCTCTATACTTTTTTTTCAAGGGATCAGCAGGGTGAGGCCTCTTAAATTTTTGATTATGTATATATCTGTACAAGTTACAAGGCTTCCAAAAAATAAAAAGAAAAGGAGATTACATTTAAGGGATACTTTCTCTCCACAAAGTTAAAGCGGTTTTACATTTTACTTGGCTTTGATACAAACCAAACCAAGCTCTTTCTTGAAGTCTTCTTTGCACAAATTTATAGACAAATTTGCATTGTCGAAAGTTACTCTGTTCGTGGTTGTCCAAATAATCCAGCAAGCCGTTATTATAATTTCTCTGAAGATGTGATTGCCAAAAACATTTGGGGCTTCAACGACCATGTCTAAAGGTTGTTGTTGTTGCAGGTTCCAAAAGATAGGAGATAGACTGCCAACAGTTTGTGCTGAATGGACACTCAAAAAGAGATGCATACTTGTCTCTTCACAGTTACTGTTGCATAGGGCACAATTGCCTAATTGTTGTTTAAATCTGTAAGGTTTTGACTTTTTCTCTGGTCAAATATGATTTATCATGTTTAGACGGAGGAGGTAAGGTTTACCAAGTCATTGGACCGCATGATACAATCATTGACAAAGCTCTAAACCTCTCATAATGCACAGGTTAGAGCATTACACATTTAGAAACAATACGAAGTTCTATTCTCAGATAATTGGAAACGCATAACATATTTGCCAAATAAAATCTCCGAGTCGCAAGTCATCCAAGAAATATAACAAGCTGAGTATCTCGTTGTAACTCACGTCTATATTTAGTAGTATATATATTAGCTAGAAGCTCACGCACTTATGGTCCGGCCGCCGTCGATGCGAATGACCTGGCCAGTGACATAGGAAGACGCCGGCATACACAGAAACGACACCACGGACGCCACCTCCTCTACCTCCCCGCACCTCTGCATCGGAACCCGTGAAATCTCCTGTTCCAAAAATTCTGGTTCTACCTGTCAACTCAAAAAAAAGAACAAGCAGATAAACTTCATTGTCTATGTACGTACTCTCATTATATTTGCAGCGTTAGTTATGATCTAATGCAATGCATTTTTTGTGCTAACATATATTTTTGGTGAAAAGAAATTGTCTTATTTGCATTGTTATGGTCAAAACAAAGTCATTGCAGCAGATGCATTTGGTACACAATTTTCTGTGGTCAATTTTTCTTCTATTTGTAGAATAGCCTCATCCAAAAATGTATAATCAAAATTTTCTTATTTGTTTGGCTTGATTATTTCTGCCATAGGATCGGAGGAACAAGTCCATAGATGGACGACCCAAATAGTTTAAGGACGGAAACGATGCAATTTGTGAGCATGAGGACCAGCATCCTTCAAATTTGAGGACCTATCATGCACTTTACTCTAAATAATTTAGGGGCACTGGAAAAGTTGACGACGCAGGTCTAGAAGCTATGCACCTGTTTGAGTATATCAGTCGTGACAGCGCCTGGGGCAACACAGTTCACACGAATCTTGTCCTGGGACCACTCGGCAGCCAGGCTCCTTGTAAGCTGGTTCATTGCTCCTGCGATAGTAGAATTCTGTCAGAAACAAAGAGAATATACTTTTTGCATGAACAATACAAGGTTTTGTTGAAACAATTTAACTTACATATGTCTAAGAGCTAGTGAGATATTGCTCTTTTGCGTAAATTTGTGGGAATCTCATGCTTCAACCCAAACAAAACAAAGGTTATATAGGTTGTCTATCTAAACGAGATCATTGGAGGATAAAAAATGTAGCCAACAAGGAGGGCTTATGTTTGAGAAATCGTTTAATCCTAGTTAAAGTAGTCTATCATGAGTTCTTAGTTCCATGAGATTAATCCAACCCATGCATTAGTTATATTAATTATATGCATATCAGAAATGTGGTGACATGCGTTGTTCAATCATTCCGATAAAAAATAAGACTCCGATGAGGAGTGATAAGATGATACTGGACCATTCTATCTCTCAAACCAAACACACCTAACCCACTCTCCCTCACACCCACCACCGACTACCCCAACTCGGGTGAACCATACATACTAGCTTTAACAGCATTTGAGGATGTTGTTTCCTCCCTAGAGGCATCGCTACATGGAACGCCACACCCTTCCTATTTTTTGCTGTTGCAGTGGCATGTCAGGCTGGCGTCTTTTGCCATTGCAATGGTGGTGTGTGGGTTCTATGCTGTTATGATGGTTTCCTTGTTTTCGCTCCCGTCGTAGGGTTTTGTCACTAACTCAACTCAAAATTCACTCCATCACTATCATATAGTGATACATAATTCAATCCATCACTATTATGGGGTTTAGAACAAAATTAACGAGATCTGGATACAAGAACAGGGCAACTTGCTCCCGCCGCCGTCTTTGGACGCAGCCAGCCAACTACTTCTCTGTTCTATCCTGCTCTCCCCTTCCTCGCGATGTCTCTCTTTTACATGTCTCTCCTCCTGGAAGGTATGGGCCTGCGCTACATGGATATCTAAGCCGGTCCAAAGTACTTGGTGTTGGGCTTCCTTTTTCTGTTGGGCTTCTTTGTATGGGCTGCTTGTGACAACAACTCCCGGTTCCACAGCTTCATATGCTTCAGGTTCTTCAGGCTTGTCAGAACAGTATCTGACAGGTTTTTGTAATAGTTTTTTTTTGTCTTCGTTCTTAATGCTAAGTTGCTTCTTCTCTATTAATATATACCCAGCAAAATTCTTGTCGGCTGCTTTTCGAGAAAACAATGTGCAATATAAATTTCTAATTGGCATAGCATGCACGGATTGGTACCTTTGGAGATGCAGTAGAGCACGAGCCCTGGGTAACCCAGGTAGCTTGCGATGGAGGAGACATGGACGACGCTTCCTCCTCCGGCGATGGAAGCTCTGACGAGGAGAGGGTGCGCGAGCTGGCTGAGATGGAAGCTTGACTCCAAGTTGGTCGCCATCACATGCGAGTAGTCTTCGGCCGTGCACTCCGCCGCCGGCTTCAAGAACGTCTGCCCGGCGTTGTTCACGAGGATGTCGAGCTTGCCGCCGAAGGTCGCCTTGACCGTGTCCATGAGCTTCTCCCGGTCGGCCGGCACGGAGACGTCGCAGACAGAAACGGTGACGACGAGCCCCTTCTCCGCCCACCGGCGGCGAGACTCCTCCAGCTCTGCCGCGCTCCGCGCGCACGTGTGCACCCGCGCGCCGAACCCGGCCAGCTCTTCCACGACCGCGTGCCCGATCCCCTTGCTGCCGCCGGTGACCAATTCTCTCTGCCTAAAGGTGGAAGCTTCACTTTCTTTAATCTTTTTCAAATCATATTATAGAAACAACTCCAAAATGTTTTTGTTTATATTTCATTCTTTTTGGCCACACAAACCATATGATGTGGCAAAATTGCTCTACTGCGCCACATGTTTTGGCAGTTGCAGTAGTGTAGTGCAAAATGAGGTAGGTTGTGGTTTGACGTGAAATAATCCAATGTATTAGTATTTTCTCACTGAAAATTTGACCTGTACAAACTTTGTGTTGTCCAAAACATTGTGGCCCTGTTTGTTTCCCTGCACAAGGGTGCCACGTATGGATGGCCAGAGACATGTTGGATTGGGACGTGATAACCGGGTGCGACTACACATGTTTGTTTTCCATGTATGAAATGAGCCAGGTAGACAATGACTGGTGTTTTGTAGTAGACTATAAGATAAATTTGCTTACCTTGCATCAGCTTATGGTGGAGTTACCACCATGCCACATCTCTTCTTCTCCAGCGTAGTAGAGCACGGGTGGCGCACTACCGGAATCCGCTTATTTGCCGAGCGCCGGAGGCTTTGCCGAGCGTTTTTTTTTCGGGCGCTTGGCAAAGAAGGCTTTGCCGAGAGCTAAATAAAAAACACTCGGCAAAGCCTCTGCACTCGGCAAAGAAGACTTTGCCGAGTGTCAAATAAAAAACACTCGGCAAAGAAGTTTCTTTGCCAAGTGCCAAAAAAACACTCGGCAAAGACTTCTTTGTCAAGTGTCAAAGTAAAACACTTAGCAAAGCAATTTTTCAAATCACGTTTTGGTGCCCTAAACGAATTCAAATAAAAAAGTTTTCAACTACAAAGTTTCATAACTTCTCATGATCTACAAACTTTATATTGGTCATTTCTTCATTCAACAAAATAATAATTACGTTGTTCATAAAATCTATATATCTCTCATGTAGCATGAAACTACAAGAGAGATATATAAGATTTGTGAACAATATTAGCACCACAATTTCGGATGGAAAAACTTCCTAAATAAAGTTTGTAGATCTCGAAAGGTTATGAAACATTGTAGTTGATCACTTTTTAATTTGAATTCATCTTGTCATGCAAAACTACATTTGAAATTCAAAATTTAAAAATTTGAATTTTTTAAAAGACCTCGGATGGAAAAACTTCCTAAATGAAGTTTATAGATCTCGAAAAGTTATGAAACATTGTAGTTGACCAATTTTTCATTTGAATTCATCTTGTCATGCAAAACTACGTTTGAAATTCAAAATTTTAAAATTCGAATTTTTCAAAAGATCTCGGATGGAAAAACTTCCTAAATAAAGTTTGTAGATCTCGAAAAGTTACAAAACATTGTAGTTGACCACTTTTTCATTTGAATTAATCTTGTCATGCAAAACTACGTTTGAAATTCAAAATTTTAAAATTTGAATTTTTCAAAAGACCTCGGATGGAAAAACTTTCTATATGAAAAATGTAGAGCTCGAAAAGTTATGAAACTTTGTAGTTAAAAACCTTTTGATTTGAATTCGTTTAGGGCCTCAAACAATCAATTTTCACTTGGTTTAGTATAATATTTAAGTAACCGAAACGGCATATAGACGCATGCGAGTGTGTAGTGCAGGTGACAGAGGAGGTATCGCGTGAGGGAGAGATCACGAGTTTGAATTCCACCGACCGCGTAGCCGCGTATTTTGTGCGAAAAATGCGGCGACTTGCGACTTGCGCTGGCCAATGGGCTCCTCATCCGATTAAAAAAAAATTCAGGTTTTTTTCGCATTTATTTATTTCGCGCACACTCGGCAAAGCCTTTGCCGAGCGTCGGACACTCGGCAAAGCCTTTGCCGATCAGATTTTCGCCGAGAACGCTTTGCCGAGAGCTGCGCTCGGCAAAGGCTTTGCCGAGGACCTTAGAGGCTTTGCCGAGAGCCTGGAGCTCTTGGCAAAACAGCCGGCTCTGGTAGTGGCGGAGGCGCTGAGCCACCGCAACCCTCGTGTCCGCGCCGCTGCAAGGGGAAGAGTAGGGACCGCAGATGAGCACCTCCTACTTCCATGACACGATTTCCTCCAATGCTTTAGCCGATCCGAGCAATGGAGGCGAGGCAGCCGCAGTCGAGACACGTCGCCAGGATGAAGAGGCACAGCCGTGTTGCAGATCTGGGCGGGCGGTGGACAGGCGGCAATGGTCGGGACTCAAGAAGAAAAGGTCGTGTTGGGTGAGATTATGGGAGGTGACCACACCAATCGCTTCGGCGTTGAAGCCGGCCAGTTCCAAAAGCGTGACGTTTTTAATATATATCAGGTGGGCCTCTAGCAATGCGGCATTGCCCACACGCTGTGACGTTTCTAGCGTGATGCTAAAATCTTCTTTGTGAGCCCAATTATTTTTTGGCATCACTCCATTCTGCAGAGGGCCTTATGACCTGAGGTAGAACCACAAGCACTAGGAGCGTATGCAATGGAAATTTAAGTGAAATCATTTTTAGGAATTAGTAGATTAATTTATACATTCAACGAGAGAAAAAAAGCAAGGTTTTAAATCGCCGGCTAAGGGTATTTAGCAGATGACCTCTAAAACAGCAATAGCGGAGACTAAATAGAGATATAGCGGGTTATACCTCGTAGCTTGACCAGTCTCAAACAGCTATAGCCGGCTATATCTTCAGCTATAGCCGAAGATTTAAAACTATGAAAAAAAGATAGGTTACAAGCCTACAAGGTAACAAGGATGCATTTGATAGATGTAATTACCAACTAAATCCTCAAAACAATGCACGCTGGTTTCGGCTAGGCATACAGATACACACACACGAGATCGACGATTCGTGTCATGGTAGCTAAGATATGGTGCGGCCGCCGTCGATGCAGATGACCTGGCCGGTCTTGTAGGACGCCGTCGGCATGCAGAGGAAGGCCACCATGGACGCCACCTCCTCCGGCTCGCCGATCCTCCCCATAGGCAGCCGTGCCATTTCATTCTTCACAAGCTCAGGGTCCATCGTCATCTGCTCATTTATTAGTACTGAATTAATAATCGTGACTATTAATGGGCACATCGGTGCTGATTTCAGTCTTGACGCCGCCCGGCGCGACGCAGTTGACACAGATGCCGTCGCTGGCCCACTCGGCGGAGAGGCTCCGCGTGAGCTGGTTCATGGCGCCCTTGGTCATGGAGTAGACGGCGACCGCTGGCAGCCCGACGAAGCCAGCGCTGGAGATTTTTTTTATTTTTAACACTTTTTTAAAACTATTTTTAATTTTAGCATCGAAAATATATTTTTTTATATCTAACACTTTTGGCCGCTCCCACGCGAGGGAGCGGCATTTGAACTTTGCCGCTCCCCACGTGGAGGAGCGGCAATTGTGCTGACCTGACATGACTTGACAACTGGACTGGGGCTACCGCTCCTCCCTGGAGGAGCGACAAGGCTGCCGCTCCCCAGATCAGGGAGCGGCAAGCCTGCCGCTTCTCAGGGGGGAGCGGCAGCCCCAGTACAGGTGTCAGCGATGCCAGGTCAGCATAATTGCCGCTCCTCAGATCAAGGAGCGGCAGGCGCATGACGCCTTTTATTCTCTTCTCCTCTTGAGCTGTTGTCATTCGTCGTTTCGGCGCCGCGCCCCCCTCTCCCCCCCTCACGGCCATCACACGGCCGTAGTTCAAATGTCAGGCAGAAGTTCGTCGAGTAGAGGTAGAGGAAAGGGAGTGAGGAAGGGACATCCGATTGTGTGAGAGGGTTCTCTGGGTCCTGATTCTTTTGAGGAACCTATAGAACAATTTTCTTTGAAGAGTAAGAGTGACTTCACCCGCGAGAGACCTCTTAGATCATACGACAACTGCACGGAAGATTGGCCAAAATGTCGCCACGGTGAGGATTGCGTCGTGCAGATGTACAACGACTGTGACGGTGGAGGCCGTCGTTTTTTCAGATGCCCGCGAGGATTTGTATTTCCTTTTAACTCTCATTTTTTCTGATTTGCATTTGGTTTGTAGAAGTACTTATTGGTAGATCCATTTTCAGGATTCAAGCTGCCCAGAAAACTGTGGGTTTACTCGATGGTTCGATGCTCCTCCTATCTATCCCCATCAACAATACATCACATATCTACAGGGACGCATCTTTGATCTATAGTATGGCCCTGGAAGTGGTAATAGGGACATGTCGGAGGACGACAGCATCAACGATGCAGAGGAGCCAGTATGCAACAATCTATACTGCCAGTGCCCGTACCATAAGAAGCATGGGCCTCCTTCTCCGCCGCCACCGCCACCGCCACCGCCACCGTCAATAGGAGGTTACTATAGGGAAGGCGCAACTCAGTTCAATATGTGGTACCATTATTAGGCATGTTAGGTTTAGTTTGTAACATGTCATTGTTTAGTTTGTTAATATCAGTGTTTGAGTTTAAACTATGTTTATGTGGAGCAAGTGGTAGTGCAACAGTTGAACCTTGTAATAAGTGTGTACCATGTGCCTACTGTTTTCCTCGATCGTGCAAGTATTTTATTTCCAACATGTGACTTTCCAACATGACCTAGTATTATAAGTTGCACATTATAAGTTACACATTACAAGTTCACTGGAACACATAAAACATCATATTACAAGCTCAAATCCATTAGTTTCCAAATACATATAATTACAAATTATTTCGACACACTGCTAGGACACATAAGTTCAACAAATGACTTGGATACATAAATGGCGTCATAGAGTGCAACAAAGGGTCTCCAACTTCATCCTACAATGAAAATGACCAAGTCTACATGCACTCTATCTGAAAACCATTCGAGGAAACTTCATCAATTGTCCAAACTAACTAAACTAAGTTTATTAACTACACTATACTAACTAAACTAACTATTTATATCACCTATACTAACTTCACTAATCTAAACTAAACAAACTATTCTAACTATTTATAAAACCTAAGTAACTATTTGTATCTCCTATATTAACTTCACTAATATAAACTAAACATACTAACTATTTATAATACATATACTAACTTTACAAATCATACTAACTAAAATAATTATTTATATATTTATACTAACTATGCTAGCTTTACTAATAATACGAACTAAACAATTAAATTAACTTTTTATACTAACAATGTTAAATAAACTAGTCTAACTAACAATTATAATACATAAAAAACGAAATTACCGCTCACGGGTGCTGCCGGCTGCTCGGGGGGTGGGGGGGGGGGGGGGGGGGGGGGGGGGGGGGGGGGGGGGGGGGGGTGCTGCCCTCCGGCCGCGCGGGGGAGGAGGCGCTGCTGCCTCTTGCGCTGCTCGCCTGCTTGCGCGGAGGGCCCGGGCGCTGCTGCTGCCGCTGCTGCTCGCGCGCGGTGGGGGGGTGGGGGGGGGGGGGGGGCGCTGCTGCTACCGCTGCTCGCGCGGGGGGCGGGCGCTGCTGCATGCTGTCGCGGGGGCGGGGCGCGCTGTCCGCCGGGATGCTCGCGAATGGTTGTGTTATGACTTCTCGGCCGAAAGAAAAACGCCCGCGCGACTGCCGCTCCCCAGATCAAGGAGCGGCAGCGGGATGGTGGGGCTTGCCGCTCCCTAATCTGGGAGCGGTAGCCTTGCCGTTCTTCCACGGGGGGAGAGGCAGCCCCAGTCCAGTTGTCAAGCCATGCCAGGTCAGCACAATTGCCGCTCCTCCACCTGGGGAGCGGCAAAGTTCAAATGCCGCTCCCTCGCGTGGGAGCGGCCAAAAGTGTTAGATATAAAAAATATTTTCAGTGCTAAAATTAAAAATAGTTTTTAAAAAGTGTTAAAAATAAAATAATTCGCGCTGGAGGAGACGTGCACGACGCTGCCGCCACCGGCGACGGAGGCGTTCCGGAGGAGCGGGTGCGTGAGCTGGCTGAGGTGGAAGCAGGACTCCAGGTTGGTCGCCATGATCCGCGCGTAGTCGTCGCTGGTGCACTCCGGCGCCAGCTTGAACAGTGTTTGCCCCGCGTTGTTCACAAGGACATCGAGCCTTGCCGCCGAAGGTGGCCCCGACGGTGGCCATGAGGCCCTCGCGGTCGCCGCGCACGAGATGTCGCAGACGGAGACGGTGACCTGCAGCGTGCAGCCCCTTCTCCTCCACCGGCGGCGGCACTCCTCCAGCTCCGCCGCGTTCGTGAGCACGTGTGCACACGCGCGCCGAACCCGCCAGCTCCTCCACGATCGCGTGCCTGCCACCAGCAACACACGCACACACGTATGTCCATGCATGTTACAGCAAGTGCACTAAATAACACAAACGTTGTAGATCACACTGTGAGGTGGTCACATAGCGCACCCGATGCCCTTGCTACCGCCGGTGACGAGCGCCGTGGCGCCGGCGAGGCTCCACCGCTCCTCCTTGCTCCTGCCGCCGGCCAACATATTACTTCTGCTCCTCCCTGCTGTTGCCGCCGGTACTGCTAGGGCTATCGTCCAA
>CM039598.1:61116975-61320550 GCA_022457205.1 Saccharum spontaneum
TGTAGTGCAGGTGACAGAGGAGGTATCGCGTGAGGGAGAGATCACGAGTTTGAATTCCACCGACCGCGTAGCCGCGTATTTTGTGCGAAAAATGCGGCGACTTGCGACTTGCGCTGGCCAATGGGCTCCTCATCCGATTAAAAAAAAAATTCAGGTTTTTTTTCGCATTTATTTATTTCGCGCACACTCGGCAAAGCCTTTGCCGAGCGTCGGACACTCGGCAAAGCCTTTGCCGATCAGATTTTCGCCGAGAACGCTTTGCCGAGAGCTGCGCTCGGCAAAGGGCTTTGCCGAGGACCTTAGAGGCTTTGCCGAGAGCCTGGAGCTCTTGGCAAAACAGCCGGCTCTGGTAGTGGCGGAGGCGCTGAGCCACCGCAACCCTCGTGTCCGCGCCGCTGCAAGGGGAAGAGTAGGGACCGCAGATGAGCACCTCCTACTTCCATGACACGATTTCCTCCAATGCTTTAGCCGATCCGAGCAATGGAGGCGAGGCAGCCGCAGTCGAGACACGTCGCCAGGATGAAGAGGCACAGCCGTGTTGCAGATCTGGGCGGGCGGTGGACAGGCGGCAATGGTCGGGACTCAAGAAGAAAAGGTCGTGTTGGGTGAGATTATGGGAGGTGACCACACCAATCGCTTCGGCGTTGAAGCCGGCCAGTTCCAAAAGCGTGACGTTTTTAATATATATCAGGTGGGCCTCTAGCAATGCGGCATTGCCCACACGCTGTGACGTTTCTAGCGTGATGCTAAAATCTTCTTTGTGAGCCCAATTATTTTTTGGCATCACTCCATTCTGCAGAGGGCCTTATGACCTGAGGTAGAACCACAAGCACTAGGAGCGTATGCAATGGAAATTTAAGTGAAATCATTTTTAGGAATTAGTAGATTAATTTATACATTCAACGAGAGAAAAAAAGCAAGGTTTTAAATCGCCGGCTAAGGGTATTTAGCAGATGACCTCTAAAACAGCAATAGCGGAGACTAAATAGAGATATAGCGGGTTATACCTCGTAGCTTGACCAGTCTCAAACAGCTATAGCCGGCTATATCTTCAGCTATAGCCGAAGATTTAAAACTATGAAAAAAAGATAGGTTACAAGCCTACAAGGTAACAAGGATGCATTTGATAGATGTAATTACCAACTAAATCCTCAAAACAATGCACGCTGGTTTCGGCTAGGCATACAGATACACACACACGAGATCGACGATTCGTGTCATGGTAGCTAAGATATGGTGCGGCCGCCGTCGATGCAGATGACCTGGCCGGTCTTGTAGGACGCCGTCGGCATGCAGAGGAAGGCCACCATGGACGCCACCTCCTCCGGCTCGCCGATCCTCCCCATAGGCAGCCGTGCCATTTCATTCTTCACAAGCTCAGGGGTCCATCGTCATCTGCTCATTTATTAGTACTGAATTAATAATCGTGACTATTAATGGGCACATCGGTGCTGATTTCAGTCTTGACGCCGCCCGGCGCGACGCAGTTGACACAGATGCCGTCGCTGGCCCACTCGGCGGAGAGGCTCCGCGTGAGCTGGTTCATGGCGCCCTTGGTCATGGAGTAGACGGCGACCGCTGGCAGCCCGACGAAGCCAGCGCTGGAGATTTTTTTTATTTTTAACACTTTTTTAAAACTATTTTTAATTTTAGCATCGAAAATATATTTTTTTATATCTAACACTTTTGGCCGCTTCCCACGCGAGGGAGCGGCATTTGAACTTTGCCGCTCCCCACGTGGAGGAGCGGCAATTGTGCTGACCTGACATGACTTGACAACTGGACTGGGGCTACCGCTCCTCCCTGGAGGAGCGACAAGGCTGCCGCTCCCCAGATCAGGGAGCGGCAAGCCTGCCGCTTCTCAGGGGGGAGCGGCAGCCCCAGTACAGGTGTCAGCGATGCCAGGTCAGCATAATTGCCGCTCCTCAGATCAAGGAGCGGCAGGCGCATGACGCCTTTTATTCTCTTCTCCTCTTGAGCTGTTGTCATTCGTCGTTTCGGCGCCGCGCCCCCTCTCCCCCCCTCACGGCCATCACACGGCCGTAGTTCAAATGTCAGGCAGAAGTTCGTCGAGTAGAGGTAGAGGAAAGGGAGTGAGGAAGGGACATCCGATTGTGTGAGAGGGTTCTCTGGGTCCTGATTCTTTTGAGGAACCTATAGAACAATTTTCTTTGAAGAGTAAGAGTGACTTCACCCGCGAGAGACCTCTTAGATCATACGACAACTGCACGGAAGATTGGCCAAAATGTCGCCACGGTGAGGATTGCGTCGTGCAGATGTACAACGACTGTGACGGTGGAGGCCGTCGTTTTTTCAGATGCCCGCGAGGATTTGTATTTCCTTTTAACTCTCATTTTTTCTGATTTGCATTTGGTTTGTAGAAGTACTTATTGGTAGATCCATTTTCAGGATTCAAGCTGCCCAGAAAACTGTGGGTTTACTCGATGGTTCGATGCTCCTCCTATCTATCCCCATCAACAATACATCACATATCTACAGGGACGCATCTTTGATCTATAGTATGGCCCTGGAAGTGGTAATAGGGACATGTCGGAGGACGACAGCATCAACGATGCAGAGGAGCCAGTATGCAACAATCTATACTGCCAGTGCCCGTACCATAAGAAGCATGGGCCTCCTTCTCCGCCGCCACCGCCACCGCCACCGCCACCGTCAATAGGAGGTTACTATAGGGAAGGCGCAACTCAGTTCAATATGTGGTACCATTATTAGGCATGTTAGGTTTAGTTTGTAACATGTCATTGTTTAGTTTGTTAATATCAGTGTTTGAGTTTAAACTATGTTTATGTTGGAGCAAGTGGTAGTGCAACAGTTGAACCTTGTAATAAGTGTGTACCATGTGCCTACTGTTTTCCTCGATCGTGCAAGTATTTTATTTCCAACATGTGACTTTCCAACATGACCTAGTATTATAAGTTGCACATTATAAGTTACACATTACAAGTTCACTGGAACACATAAAACATCATATTACAAGCTCAAATCCATTAGTTCCAAATACATATAATTACAAATTATTTCGACACACTGCTAGGACACATAAGTTCAACAAATGACTTGGATACATAAATGGCGTCATAGAGTGCAACAAAGGGTCTCCAACTTCATCCTACAATGAAAATGACCAAGTCTACATGCACTCTATCTGAAAACCATTCGAGGAAACTTCATCAAATTGTCCAAACTAACTATACTAAGTTTATTAACTACACTATACTAACTAAACTAACTATTTATATCACCTATACTAACTTCACTAATCTAAACTAAACAAACTATTCTAACTATTTATAAAACCTAAGTAACTATTTGTATCTCCTATATTAACTTCACTAATATAAACTAAACATACTAACTATTTATAATACATATACTAACTTTACAAATCATACTAACTAAAATAATTATTTATAATATTTATACTAACTATGCTAGCTTTACTAATAATACGAACTAAACAATTAAATTAACTTTTTATACTAACAATGTTAAATAAACTAGTCTAACTAACAATTATAATACATAAAAAACGAAATTACCGCTCACGGGGTGCTGCCGGCTGCTCGGGGGGGGGGGGGGGGGGGGGGGGGGGGGGCTGCTGCCTCCGGCCGCGCGGGGGAGGAGGCGCTGCTGCCTCTTGCGCTGCTCGCCTGCTTGCGCGGAGGGCCGGGCGCTGCTGCTGCCGCTGCTCGCGCGCGGGGGGGGGGGGGGGGGGGGGGCGCTGCTGCTACCGCTGCTCGCGCGGGGGGCCGGGCGCTGCTGCATGCTGTCGCGGGGGGCGGGGCGCGCTGTCCGCCGGGATGCTCGCGAATGGTTGTGTTATGACTTCTCGGCCGAAAGAAAAACGCCCGCGCGACTGCCGCTCCCCAGATCAAGGAGCGGCAGCGGGATGGTGGGGCTTGCCGCTCCCTAATCTGGGGAGCGGTAGCCTTGCCGTTCTTCCACGGGGGGAGAGGCAGCCCCAGTCCAGTTGTCAAGCCATGCCAGGTCAGCACAATTGCCGCTCCTCCACCTGGGGAGCGGCAAAGTTCAAATGCCGCTCCCTCGCGTGGGGAGCGGCCAAAAGTGTTAGATATAAAAAAATATTTTCAGTGCTAAAATTAAAAATAGTTTTTAAAAAGTGTTAAAAATAAAATAATTCGCGCTGGAGGAGACGTGCACGACGCTGCCGCCACCGGCGACGGAGGCGTTCCGGAGGAGCGGGTGCGTGAGCTGGCTGAGGTGGAAGCAGGACTCCAGGTTGGTCGCCATGATCCGCGCGTAGTCGTCGCTGGTGCACTCCGGCGCCAGCTTGAACAGTGTTTGCCCCGCGTTGTTCACAAGGACATCGAGCTTGCCGCCGAAGGTGGCCCCGACGGTGGCCATGAGGCCCTCGCGGTCGCCGCGCACGGAGATGTCGCAGACGGAGACGGTGACCTGCAGCGTGCAGCCCCTTCTCCTCCCACCGGCGGCGGCACTCCTCCAGCTCCGCCGCGTTCGTGAGCACGTGTGCACACGCGCGCCGAACCCGCCAGCTCCTCCACGATCGCGTGCCTGCCACCAGCAACACACGCACACACGTATGTCCATGCATGTTACAGCAAGTGCACTAAATAACACAAACGTTGTAGATCACACTGTGAGGTGGTCACATAGCGCACCCGATGCCCTTGCTACCGCCGGTGACGAGCGCCGTGGCGCCGGCGAGGCTCCACCGCTCCTCCTTGCTCCTGCCGCCGGCCAACATATTACTTCTGCTCCTCCCTGCTGTTGCCGCCGGTACTGCTAGGGCTATCGTCCAAATGAAATGGATGATAGAAGATGCTTAATCCTCAACGGTGCAGCACGTATTTATATTTTTTATAAAGGAAAAAGTTTTCATAACCCTCTCAACTATTCCGGATGGATTACTTCACCCCCAAGTATGAAACCAGATTTTCTACCCTCTCAACTTTTCAAAACCAGTTAAATTACCTCCTAAGCGGTTTTGGACGATGGTTTTGCTATAATGACAGTGGTTTTATCTTTTTCTTTTTTATTTATTTCCGCTGAATATTTGAAAAATCATAGTAGATCATAGAGGGTAGAAAATCCGGTTTTGTAGTTTGGGGGTAAAGTAGTCCACCTTGAATAGTTAGAGAGTTACGTAGACTTTTTCCTTTTTTATAAATATCTGATATATCTCAAGGAAAATAATGGCTGGTACAAAAGATGGACAGTAAAATACAAAATGACCTCTCAAAAATTAGAGTACACTAAAGACCAAATTGGTCATCTTCTTCCTTCGAATGTCCAATATTTGTCGTAGTTTGAACATCGCACTATGAAGACATCAAAAAAAGAAACACCTGCAAATACACTCGCCAAACAAGGCTTTGAAGTGAGTATACATAGTATGTAGATAAAAAGAATGAGTGAAAGCCCACGATAAAACCATATTCATGCCTATGCATCTATATTCACTCTAGAGCCGTAGTCTTGGGTAATGCAATACGATTTCAGAAGACAATCCTTTTTATTAATGTGGTCCAAATTGTGCCTATCTAATAAAATAGCTACTGAATTGAGAAGCATTTGGTCAATTTGTGGTGAAAGCACAAAAACCAACATCTTTATAGTAGATCTATTATAGAGGCAAGTCTCTTAAGATATCCACCTTTAAATGTTAGAGCATATTTTAAGGAGGCCTGCCTCGCGAAATAGGCCCAAAGCCTAGCCAACCAATCACAAGAAGTGGTTTTGAATCATTGTTTTTCATCTCTTCTCCGAAAGCACTGGTTTCATTCTTCCAAAACCAATGGAGCATCATTTTCATCTATTCGGAGGACATGGTTATTAGCTGTGTTAGCCTTAAGGACTCACTAGCTTGTTTTTTTAGAAGAACTTAGGAGTCAAGGTGCTAAGGGGGGGATTTTAGAATTCGGTGTAGGCTAAGGTAGTTGCAATTAGTTTTTGAGTTCAATTCAACCCCCTCCGATCCCTTACTCAATATAAGAGATACAGTTATTGATCGTCTCTGTCCTAATTCATGATTTTGTTTTTTCACTCATCTCATGAGAATTAATATAGGGACTCCGTTGGAGGTCTCCAATTAGTAATGTTATTAACATTAAGAAATGTATGAACGCATAAATAGAACATGAACCTAAATTTGTTTGCCTTTATCAGATTCTAAGGAGGCAACATGTCGCTGCCAACCACATACCCTTATAAAAGAAATATAATCCAAGTAAACGAAGGATTTATATTCATTAGCATCTCCAAGAGTTTGCCAAATGAGATTGGCATCCTTTCAATTTTGGCAAAATGAGAAAATTTGGGTTCCAACAGCTTGGCAAATGAGGTTGGCATTCTTGGCAACTTGCCATCCACCGGCCTCGCACGCGCAAATATGCGCGCGCGGAGCGGACTTGGCATCCGTATGTACGAGAGAGGTGGAAGGGCACAAAAATAATTTTGTTTCTCTCTCAGGGTTCCTGATGTAAGTTTTTAAGAGGTGGAAGGGCATAAACATAATTTTGTTTCTCCCTCAGGGTTCCTGATGTAAGTTAGATCTGGGTTTGGCAAGTGAATTATACCAAACTCTTGGAGAGAGACTGTTTTTTTACTTGGCATATCTTTTTACAACTTGGCAAAACACAAGATTTGCCAAATGAAAATTGCCAAACTCTTGGAGATGCTCTTAGATTTATAATGCATAATCACCTGAATACACAAAGGGACGCAAAGAACATATACATTTTTAACTAAGTAAATAAGCATGCTAGGCACAAGAAAATTGTGTGCCCTCTGCCACGTGTCCATTCAATCACTTGTGACTTAATTTAATTTGATTTCAATATATGAACCACAAAATCATCATTTGTACCCCTTTTTAGCTTTGTCATTCTTATTAAGATTAGAGGCTATATATATTCATTGACCGTAACAAAGAGAGGCTATATATATTCATTGTTTAGATGACATGGGTTGTGAATTTTGGGACGGCTATATGTATGCCAAATATCCTATGCTCTTAAATATTTTATTAATAGATTAGATAAATTGAAACGAGGATCCGCTAGGCTGCCCATATCTTACATCAGCGGAAATATTTCGGTGACTACAACTTGGATCAAATATGCTTCAGACATTTACAGAACATCAGGAATGAATATCACATTATATTTTCTGCTGATTAAATCTTAAGAAATCAAGCTTGTATGTTTGCAACAGAAACTCAAAAAACATATGAATGCCTCTAGCTCTCTGGGATGCTAAAGCAAAAAAATTATTAGGATATATGTGCTTACGCAATAAATCAATGTCAGTTGGCAAATAGACATTAGTATCTACTTCCTCTGTCACAAATTATCATAGATTTTACTACATATCTAGACGTAATATATATCTAGGTACATAGCAAAACTTATGAATCTAGAAAAGCCAAAAACGTCTTATAATTTGGAACAGATGGAGTATATTTTAATTAAAATGGAACAGGGATTTGAATTTGTAAATTCATTTATCACCTGCAAAAAATTAACTTTCCTGGAAATTCATAACTGAAATGAAAAGCAGGACTTTTAGGGGGAAAAACAATTCATTCATGGTGGAAAAGTCTCTGCACACAACAGTCATCACTAAAAATTGTTATACTTTTGTTTTGTGGGGTGAACTCAAATTAAATATATGCAGCCTGATCTCCATTACATTGCATAAGAAAGTGAAACAAAAAACAATCTCTGAGTGCCGTCCACAGACCACTGCTCCCTTGTTAAGGCACAGACGTTTTACGTCTGACCAGCCAGCAGCAGAACTTAAGAAAAGCCAAATGCAGCATTGACATAAGCCGGCCATTAGTTGACCAGCCAGTGTCCATGCATCTCAAATAATGGTGCGTATGTCGGCAAAAAGTCGACGACTCTACAGACTACAATATAGGTCGAATATGGCAGGGCGATCGCTAGCTCCGCCGTCACTATCTTTGGGTGCATTCATCTTTGCAAGGAACTCACCAGATCTATATTTAACAACCTGCTTGTCATCCTTGACACCTTGTGAGATGCATGACCAGTGGCCTTTCTAGCTAGAAGGATAGTACTGCTTATACTGCTCCGGTAATCATGATTGGCTTCACAAGTGACAGGGCGATAATACTCGTCGTATATACTATTTTAAAAGCGTACAACACTACAAGTATTGTACATATTTATGGGTGTAGATACGACTAAAATTTTCCCAGTAACTAGAACGATTGCAATGATTTATAGCTAGGAAAATGAATCAAAGTCAAAACCATGCGCAAGATGCAACAACATGTCGACAAGTGGTTATTTACTTACTAGCAAATATGCCCGTGCGACACACACGTGTTTATATAAAGTATTTCAAATGTAGGGGGGATATTAATTCAATTCTCAATACGTCATTTCTATATATTTCATAAATAATTTTTAATACAGAAATAAAATGTCTTTATAGATGGGTTCTCGACGGAGTGTTGGAGTTTTTAGCTCATATGGGTGTTGGAGTTCTCCAGCAAGATAATTTGGCTCGTATGGGTGTATGGGTGTTGGAGTCTTACATTGGCTTGTATGGATGTTGGAGTCTCACATCTTACAGAAAAAACTTGATTTCTTATGGAAAAAAACTCACTCTTTTAGTCTTTTATATAGAGTGAGAAAACTTACTCTTTTATAGTGCGATGATATATAGGTAAAAAAAAGAACTTGGGCGCCCATGTGTAATGTAAATAAAATAAACGAATTTATATCCCCGTGTAATGTAAAAAACTCAGTCTTTTATAGACCAAAACTGGGTGTACAACCGCATCCACATTTTAAAAACGAAGCAATATGTGATTAAATGGACTGTGCGGTTAAGCTAAGCCAGCACAGCCTAACGGGCCACGTGGTAAGCAGAAGCCCAATGCTCGTTTACGGCCCAAAAGCACTGCACAAGCATTCGTCCCAGAATTATATTACTTATTTAGATTTTTAAGATCAACTGTAATACAGAGCCTGACACGATTATGTTTTCAACCCAACGCAAAACAAACAGCACACAAATTAACGAAGCAGTTTGGCACATTTTTGTCTGTTCCAAGTTTCCAACAGATAAACACTGTCAAGGTGAAATATTGCCGCTGTAGCTGACGACGCCTTGACGGTGACCAATGCAATACAGCACACACCATTTATTCTTCACTGGCCAGCGATGGTCCGGCCGCCGTCGATGCAGATGACTTGGCCACTGACGTAGGAGGCCGCCGGCATGCAGAGGAACGACACCAGGGATGCCACCTCAGCCGGCTCGCCAAAACGCCGCATCGGGATGCGTGACAGCTCCTGCTCCACCACCACTGTCGATAGCTGTGTGTTTCACAGATTTACGGTCACAAATCTAATGCTGCTATGTATCATGTCGACAGTATTATATTTTCGCGCTCAAAAAGAATGTCATTTTAAATTTGGACTAGGTAAAAAAATTATGCTTGACTGTGTTTATAGGAAATAGTATCAGCATTTATAACTCCAAAAGGTCAAAATTTATTTCACTATCTATCTAATAATAATAACAATCATAAAATATTAATACTTTTCTATATATAGTTGGTCAAAGTTGTGATGGATTGACTTGTTGTAAAGCAAAAATGACATTTTTTTGAGATGGGGGATTGAGTACCTCTTTAGCCATGTCCGTCATGATCACACCCGGCGCCACACAGTTGACACGGATCTTATCCTGGGCCCACTCAGCAGCTAGGCTCCTCGTTAGCTGGTTCAGTCCTCCTACATGAATAATCATGAATGCAATAAGGGCAATCCAAGATATATAGATATATGCATTTGTGGACACTAGAGTGAGAATAACACTGAATTTGAAATATATCCATTCCCTTGACACTTATTCTTGATCTTTTCTTTTTATAGGTTTTTAAGATCTAGTTTTTTTGTTATTCATGTTTAGTTACGGTTTGGGTAGGATTTTTGGGGGGAAATACAATGATATAACTTGGGTAAGCAGTTCTAAGGTGTTTCGACTAACTCCTCACTTGATCTAGGCAAAGTTTGAGTTTTCCGAAATTCCACGTTTTCTTATATTTTTCCAGAAATTCATGGGATTGATGAAAAGCTAAATCCTTTTATCAAGTTCTCTGGGGAACACCTTCATCACTACAAAGGTGCGTGCCAAAATTTCATGATTTTAGGAGCCTATTAATCATTTTGTATTTTTCATCTTTTTTTGTTCCGAATGTTGTTTTCTTAGTAATCCGTAAATTCTGGACCAATTTTCAGACCTAACTTTTGGACATGAAAAACTTCTGGACATTTGTTTGGTAATCCTGGACACCCAAAACATTTGAACATTTTTGTAAATTTTGGCACTTTAACCCTCAAGTGCTGTTTTTGACATGTCCTTATTTCTGCGTTTGTCTTTAGACCTTGCTACCGATGTAAAGGCTATGAGGTATTATATTTGCTACAAGAGAGATGATTTCAAAATTGATATATAGGTCCAAATTCCTTTGGGATTATTTTTTTGCTCCGTTCTATTGGTAAAGTGATAACAGGCTAACTGGTATGGGCCAACATCCTAACTGTTTATGGCGAGTCAACCAAAAGGGATCCTTCCCCACCGACCACCAGGACGACATCGGCGTCTTCCTCCTAGTCTTCCTCCCAGTGTTCAGAGGAGTCAACCAAAAGGGATCCTTCGACTACCTCTACTACGACTATGACTATCTATGGCGGACTACCCTTAAGATTACGGTTAGTCATCAATCCACTAATTAACGTGTTCTTGCAACCAGATTAGAGATCCTGTGTTACATATGTACCATTAAAAAAAAACAAGAAAACTGTCACGTACCTTTGGTGACGCAGTAGAGTGCTTCGTGTGGGAAGGCCAGGAAGCCCGCGATGGAGGAGATGTGGACGATGCTTCCCCCGCCGGCGACTGCGGATTGCCGGAGGAGCGGGTGCGCGAGCTGGCTGAGGTGGAAGCACGACTCCAGGTTGGTCGCCATGATCCGTGAGTAGTCCTCCGCCGTGTACTCCGCCGGCGGCTTGAGCATCAGCAGCGCCGCGTTGTTCACCTGTACGTGCACAGACATGGTCCACGCCGTCAAGCAGACAACTATTGATGAATGCTTTCGCTTCACCTTGAGCTTACCAGGATATCGAGCTTGCCGTCGAAGGTCGCTTTGACCGTGTCCATGAGCCTCTCCCGGTCGGCGCGCACGGCGACGTCGCAGACGGACACGGTGACGCTGAGACCCTTCTCGGCCCACCGCCGGCGGCACTCCTCCAGGTCCGCGGCGCTGCGGGCGCACGTGTGCACCCGCGCGCCCAACCCGGCCAGCTGCTCCACGATCGCGTGTCCGATCCCCTTGCTACCTCCGGTGACCAGCGCTGTCGCGCCGGTCAGGCTCCACATCTCGCCGCCGGCCACCGCTGCCATCCTCTGTTTTTGTGTATTGTATCTTGTGCGTTCAACTTCAACTTGTACTATAATGGTGCGATGCCTGTACCTTATAATGGTGCGATGCCTTGTTCGACAAAAAAAATGTCCCACTATGTGCTTGTTCTAGAAATAAAATGTTGCTAGTGGCAAATAGTATAATGCCGTTGACTTGATTCCAGTACACTACAGCTGTACTGATAATTTGAGCCTATTTTGTCTGTGCAAGCAACAAATAATTTGAGACCGACTAAACATCAACCGATACTAGTATACTCCCTCCGTCCTACAAAAAAAATTACAATTCTAGCATAGTATCATGTTTTAGTACCTAAAATTTGTCCAATTATAAATACAGAAGTATCAATATTTATGATGGTAAATAAATACCATTAGATTAATTAAAAAATGTAATTTCACAGTAAATTAATTTGGAGCCAAAAACGTGAATATTATTTAATGGAAATTTGGCCAAACGTGAACAACTTTATGTGCCATGCAACTTATAGTTGTATTTTTTCTTTTTTTTTTGAATCTATAGTTGTATTTTTTCTAGGATGGAGGTAGAACACTGTTGTTGAGTTGATTTTGTCTGCTCAACGTTAACCACTACTGGAGCACAATAAAAGTTGCCATCCTTTGAGGCCTTCCACAATGTGGAAGTAGAGCCGGCAACAAAAAAAAAAAATTGGGCCCCACTGCCAAAACTAGGAGCGTTCTTCAATTGTTGCGGCATGTAGAGCTGCTGGGCATCAATGATGGGACCCATATAAGAGATAAAAGAAATACACAGAACCCACTAGCACTAAACCCAACTAGTACTCTACATCGGTCATGAAAGTACCAACGAAATTCTATCTATTGTTTGGCACCGAAGCAAGCAGTTGCTTCACTCCTTGTTTTTCTGGCACCGGTGGAAGATGGAATCACTTGCTGTAGTGGGAATGAGGGATTCCCAAAGTCTCTCTCTGCTCTGCGAGCACGACTCATGGCTCACGCTGTGGAGTGTAAGTTTCAACCAGCGCACTGGTCAGCTGCTGCCACCGGCCATCCACTGTACGTTTTCTGAGCACAAGAAATCCCAACACAAATAAATCACATATACGATAGGATAAAGTGGTGACTTTTTTGGATAAATATATTTTTAAATTTGTCCACTCCGATCAGGTTTCGAATTGACATGTGTAGTGTTTAAATTTATATAAACTGGTAATCCTAGCGCCTAGACATCCGGCGCGCGTGACGCGTCCGCACGCCGGGCCCTTCCCACCACGCCCTCCCAAACCTGCCCACCCCTTGCGGGAATAGAACGCGAACAGATCGCCGCTCCCTTCTCAACCCCGCCCGCCCACCGCGCAGGAATAGAACTGAACGCCGCTCCCCTGTTCCCAAAACCGCCCTTCCCGCCGTGAGAGTAGAACGCAACCCGACCGCCCCTACATCACCCCGTTCCTCCACCGCGCCCTCTGTCCCAACAGCAGAAAAACACTTCAAGTGCAACATCGTAAACTTATAGAAAAACTATGTAGTGCAACATCAGAATATGAAAACTGCAACATCGCAAAAATATGTACTGCAACATTGAAAAACATGTACTACAACATAAAAAGTTATGTGCTGCAACATCACAAAAACATGTACTGCAACATTGAAAAAACAAGTAATGCAACATCAGAAAATATGTACTGCAACATCGAAAAAATGTGCTGCAACATCAAAAATTATGTACTACAACATCAAAAATTATGTGCTACAACATCAAAAAATATGTACTGCAACATCGCAAAAAATGACCATAAAACATGAAAAATGGGACCATTCAAGGAAACATTTGTTGCAACAACCCAAAAGTCCCTTTGCAACATTCGAAAATCATCTGTTGCAACATCCCAGAAAACCCATTGCAACCCGGGAAAAACAACAAAAAGATGTATGAAAACAACAAGGAGATGGGTTCGAGGTACAGGCTGCTCCAGCCCTGGCCCATCACCTTTGAGCTCGCCGGAGGGAGGAGGGAAGGACCCCAGAGCTCGCCGGAACTCTAGCCACCACCGCGTCCCTCAAATCTAGAGGAATAGGAGGTAGAGGATGGCTCAGATCCAGAGGAGGGATCAGATCCAGAGAAGGACCACCTACCTCGTCAGAGCCAACGCCGTCATCCTCGTCTCCGGTGGGTGGCACGGGAGCTAGGTCGCTAGGCAGTGAAGAGTTGCATGGAGCTCATAGAGGGGAAGGGAGGGAGGGAACGTCGTCGGGCAGGCGGGTGGGCGCGACAATGAGGCAGCGCGTGCGCACGGTATTTCTCAGTGAACAGGCGGGCACGACAGTGGGACAGAGAGGGCACGCAAGCAATGCAAGACTCGGGAGTGAGCGGTCGAGAGGATATGGACCGGGAGCGGCATGCAGTGGGTTGGTTCAGTGCGGGTGTGTCCGTTCCGTCCGAACGCCCGCCGCATATCATTGTCTGCATAAATTTATTCTAAGATTTAATGGTATTATTCTTTTAGCGATACTCCCTCCATACCCAAAAGAATGTAATTATGAGAAATGTACTGGTCAAACTTGTTTAACTTTGAACAAGTTTATAGTAAATAGTATTAGAATTTGTGTCTCCAACTAAATTTATTATAAAAATATATTGTATAAGGGCACTCACAATGCAGAATCTATGGTAGTTTCTATAGATAGATATTAATTACACTGTCACGTAGGCAATTTGTTGATATGGCAAGTGATTTAATGAGGGGAGAGAGAAAAAATTTAAGAAACCAAGTCTATCTAAGAAACTGAGTCTTCACGGTTATTGATGGATAAGAAACTATTGTAACCGCGTTGAGAGAGCAAATATGGCGTCTGTCACTACTTAAGTCCTGTACTATAGAAAATCTTGTACTAAGAAGGATAGTTTTTTGGTACGATGTCCTATGTTATAGAAACTATTAATAGTTTCTTGCATTGTAAGTGCCCTAAGTAATCTAATAATGGTACTTATTTTATTTCATGAGTATTAGTATATTTTAATATAATTTTAGTCAAAGTATAAACTGTTTGACTCCTTGAAATATGAGAATTGCATTCTTTTGTGAATGTAGGTAGTAGATGATAGGCTTTGACATCAAGACGTCTATGGTTGACTTCGTCAATCCCAAAATCAACTATCATAATTTTTAGGTGATGTCAATGGTACGGTGTGTTTACGTGCATCCATAAGAGTTATTGTGCATGCTTGGATACAATTGTCTATCTCCCACGATATTCAGTGACTTTACTGATTTCATCAATCTTAAGATCTGGTGGCTCAGTCTTTTCAAAGGTGCTCTTTAGGGGCATAGTGTGTATGTGTGCATATATATAAGGCCTTGTTTGGATCCTACGGTCCAAAGTTTAGTTAGCTAAAGTTAAAGCACTAAACTTTGGTCCACTCCTTGTTTTTTTGGCACGGGTGTAAGATGGAATCACTTGCTGCAGTGGGAAGGAGCGATTCCCAAAGTCTCCTTCTCCTTTGCAAGCACCACTCATGGCTCACGTTGTGGAGTGTAAGTATCAACCACCACAGCTGCTACCACCTGCCATCCACGGTACGTTTTCTGAGCACAACAAATCCCAACACAAATAAATCACATATATGATAGGATAAAGTGGTGACTTTTTTTGGATAAATATATTTTTTAATTTGTCCACTCCGATCAAGTTCTCGAATTGACATGTGTAGTGTTTAAATTTATATAAATCGGTAATCATAGCGCCTGGATGTCCGGCGTGCGAGATGTGTCCGAACGCAGGGCCCTTGCCACCGTGCCCTCCCAAACCCGTCCACCCGACGCGGGAATAGAACGCGAACAGAACGACGCTCCCTTCTCCACCCCGCCCACCCACCCCGCGGGAATAGATCTGAACGTCGCTCCCTGCTTCCCAAAACCGCCCTCCCCGCCACGAGAATAGAACGCAACCCAACCGCCCCCCACGTCACCACGTTCCTACACCACGCCCCCTGTCCCAAGAGCAAAAAAAACACTTCAAGTGCAACATCGCAAACATATAGAAAAACTATGTAGTGCAACAACGCAATATGAAAACTGCAACATCGCAAAAATATGTACCGCAACATTGAAAAACATATACCGCAGCATCGAAAATTATATGCTACAACATCACAAAACATGTACTGCAACATTGAAAAAAAGAGTAATGTAACATCAGAAATATGTACTGCAACATCAAAAAATAAGTGCTGCAACATAAAAAATTATGTACTGTAACATTGAAAATTATGTGCTGCAACATCGAAAAATATGTATTGGAACATCGCAAAAAATGACCATGAAACATGAAAATGGGACCATTCTGGGAAACATCTATTACAACAACCCAAAAATCACATTGCAACATTCGAAAATCATCTCCCAGAAATCCCATTGCGACCCAGGGAAAACAACAAAAAGACATATGAAAACAACAAGGAGATGTGTTCGAGGTACAGGCTGCTCCAGCCTTGGCCCATCACCTCCATGCTTGCCAGAGGGAGGAGAGAAGGACCTCAGAGCTCGTCGGAACCCTAGCCACCACCACGTCCCTAAGATCTAGAGAAGTAGGAGGAGGAGGAGAATTGCTCAGATCCAGAGGAGAAGAGAGGAGGATGGATTAGATCCAGAGAAGGACCACCTACCTCGTCAGGGCTGCCGCCATCATCCTCGTCTTCGGTGGGGGACACAGGAGTTGGGTCGCTGGGCAGTGTGGAGTCGCATGGAGCTCACAAAGGGGAGGGAGGGAGGGAGAGAGGAAGGGAGGGAGCGTCCTCGGGCAGGCAGGTGGGCACGACAACGAGGTGGCACGGCGCGCGGCATTTTTCAGCGAGCAGACGGGTGCGGCAGTAGAACGGAGAGGGCACACAAGTGATGCGGGACTCGGGAGTGAGCGGTCGAGAGGATAAGGACCGGGAGCGGCATGCGGCGGGTTGGTTCAGCACGGGTGCATCCTTTCCGTCCGGACGCCCGCCGTATATCATTATCGTATATAAATTTACTCTAAGATTTAATGGTATTATTCTTTTAGCAATACTCCCTCCATCCCGAAAAGAATGTAATTATGGGAAATGTGCTGGTCAAACTAGTTTAACTTTGAACAAATTTATAGTAAATAGTATTACCATTTATGTCTCTAACTAAATTTATTATGAAAATATATTGTATAAGGGCACTTACAATGCAGAAACTATGGTAGTTTCTATAGATAGATATTAATTACACTTCCACGTAGGCAATTTGTTGATGTGACAAGTGATTTAACGAGGGGAGGGAGAAAAATCAAGAAACCAAGTCTAACTAAGAAGCTGGGTTTTTATGGTTATCGATGGATAAGAAACTACTGTAACTGCGATGGGAGAGCAAACATGGCTTTTGTCACTACTCTATAGAAAATTTTGCACTAGGAAGGATAGTTTTTTTGGTACCATGTCCTATGTTATAGAATCTACTAATAGTTTCTTGCATTGTAAGAACCCTAAGTAATCTAATAATGGTACTTATTTTGTTTCATGAGTATTAGTATATTTTAATATAATTTTAGTCAAAGTATATACTGTTTGACTCCTCGAAATACGAGAATTTTGTGAACCTAGGTAGCATATGCATGTTCGGCTTTGACATCAAGACGTCTATGGTTGACTTCGTCAATCTCAAAATCAACTGGCATAATTTTTAGCTGGCGTCAGAGGTACGGTGTGTGTACGTGCATCCATAAAGATTGAGCGTGCATGCTTGGTTATAATTGTCTATCTCCGTCGATATTGAGTGACTTTACTGATTTCATCGATCTTGAGATTTGATGGCTTTTCGAAGGTGCTCTTTGGGGCATAGTGTGTGCATGTGCATATATTAAGGCCTTGTTTGGATCCTACGGTCCAAAGTTTAGTTAGCTAAAGTTAAAGAACTAAACTTTGGTCCACTCCTTGTTTTTTTTTTGGCACAGGTGTAAGATGGAATCACTTGCTGCAGTGGGAAGGAGCGATTTTGTAGCCAGCTGTAGGATATATATATATAACTATTACCATATAGCTGGGTATAAAATTACGTATTCTGTAGCCACTTCAGGTTACGATAATTGCTATGCTAATTTACGATATTATAGTAACTCCTTACTATATGATTTACTATAACATTATGGTAAATATTCCCATGTGCTATAGTAATTCAACTATCGTAAATATATAGTGACATTGTCATAAATTAGTATATAAAATTATCGTAAAATTAGTATATATATATATATATATATATATATATATATATATATATATATATATATATATATATGAAAGATCTTACAACGCATCCCGCAGCCGTCGATGCAGATGACTGCCCTATTGTTGAATAATTAGGCAATTTCCAGATTAAAATAGAATATAAATCATGACAAATTGATCAACTAGATTAAGCATGTAGCATGACAAATCAGTATATTGCATAGCATAAGCATAAACATGATTATGATTGTAAGCATAGCACATACACTTGACAGAGGAGACATTATGAATGACAAGATTAGATCATGAGAATAATACCTGACGACTGTAGATATAATTGACAGTGGTGGAGATGCAGATGGTGCTGACGATGGAGCGAAGTCGATATAGTCGATGAGCGGTGTTGGAGCGTTCCCGTTGATGATCTCGCAAGCCTGGCGATGACAAAGACGGAGTACCGATGCAGCCTTCGGAAGACGTGCCGTCGTGGAGAATTTGGGAGCAGTCGCGCGAAGAACGCTTCCCAAAAACCTTATTCACCTTCTTCCAGTGCAGGATCGCAAAGACGAGGGTTTTGGAGACCTGCTCTCCCAAACGTTGGTGCACGCAGACGATTGGGATGGAGAGACTACTGCGGCAGCGCAGTAGTGAGAAGCGAAAAATACTATTTTGCTACCTTAGGATTTTTTCAATTAAAATTTCCAATAGTAGTTATATATATACCCTGCAGCTGGCTACAAAATAATTTATTCTGTAGCCACTTTGAGTTACGATAATTGCTATGCTAATTTACGAGACTATAGTAACTCCTTACTATGTGATTTACTATAACATTATGGTAGATATCCCCATGTGCTATGTAAATATATAAAATTATCGTAAATTAGTAAATATATACTGACATTGTCGTAAATTAGTATATAAAATTATCGTAAATAGAGGTGGCTACAAAATAACTTATTTTGTAGCTACCCATAGAGTATACTATATATATATATATATATATATAGAACTGTTACATGGTAGCTAGCTATAAAATAATTTATTTGGTAGCCGAGCCTAAACTCATGAGATCAACGCACCATACACCCAACCAGGACCCATCGCTCACGCCATGGCTTTGACTGGCCTGATACGTGGTCCCCTTCATTACTATTAATACAACTATGCATTTATTCTTCCGGCCATGCGCGTCTCCTTCCCTGAATTACGTCGCTACCTTTCACGCGTTCAGAAATCCATCCCAAAAACACCGCGACCTGCATGCCGGCAGTTGCCCTCCGACCTCGGGCGGGGCGCTCGGGGGCTCACGGCTGGAGGCTCCGGCGGCGCGGCAGTGCAGCGCGCGGGAGGCGGACGCAGCATGGTGGGCGGGGCGCGCAGCTGGGATTCCGGCGAGCTCCGGCGGCGGGCCGTTGCTGCACCTCACCGCCGGCCGGCCAGCACGGTCGCCAACCTTGCCTCCCGTATCCGCCCGCGGGGAGGTCGCGCGCGTCTTCTTCCCCAGCCTCCCTGCGGCTTGCGCACATCCTCATCTCCCGCGGCGACGACCTCCAACCACCGATGGCGGCCACGACGGCGGTGCAGCCCTGCACACGGCGGCCCGACGCAGCACCGACGCGTAGCCCAGCAGAGACCAGCCCGCTAGCCAGGCCATGGCCGCGACGCCTTGCCGGACCTCGCACCTGCGCGTCGGCAACGACGCCACGCCGGGCCTCCGGACCTCGCGAGCCACCGCGCGTCGGGCCCTCGTTGGGACGCCGGACCTCGCGACTCGCGAGCCACTCATGCGAACTCATTCGTCTCCACCCGCGCCAGCGTGGAGATCGCGCATCTCCGCCCTCACCTGCCGTCTCCGCAAGTGCATGCTCTGGCGAGTGGCGACTCCGCCATCCCGGTCTGCTCGGTTCGTCCGTCTCCTTGAGGTGAGCATCCCTTTTGGATTACGTGTTCTTTTGGTGACTAGAATGTGCTAATTATAGTAACTAGAATGTGCTAATTATCGTAACAAGATCGTACAAATTATAGTAAACAAAATATGTGCTAATTATCGTAACGAGATTATTTGCGTCCGCCTGACACATTTGGGTGCTAATTATAGTAACAAGATTATATTCTCGTAAATATGTGCAAAATCTCGTCAATATCTCTTGGTCTGAATTATCGTAGCCAGGTCCAATCACCGAACCCGCCTCTGATCCGTTGGTGCATGTCCTCATGCCGAGCGTGGTGCATGCATGCAGCATTTACTGGCGCACATAAAAGAGCTGGCCTGGTCACGCTTGCTTCCGTGATTTCCGTCTAGCACAGTGCATGTACCTGGTGCGCATGGGACTAGTTTGCATCATGCTCACCTCAAGGAGACGGACGAACCGAGCAGACCGGGATGGCGGAGTCGCCACTCGCCAGAGCATGCACTTGCGGAGACGGCAGGTAAGGGCGGAGATGCGCGATCTCCACGCTGGCGCGGGTGGAGACGAACGAGTTCGCATGAGTGGCTCGCGAGTCGCGAGGTCCGGCGTCCCGACGAGGGCCCGACGCGCGGTGGCTCGCGAGGTCCGGAGGCCCGGCGTGGCGTCGTTGCCGACACGCAGGTGCGAGGTCCGGCAAGGCGTCGCGGCCATGGCCTGGCTAGCGGGCTGGTCTCTGCTGGGCTACGCGTCGGTGCTGCGTTGGGCCGCCGTGTGCAATATGGTACCAGTTGATGTTGTATCTCTCACTTCTACTCGTGAGCGTAAACATTAAAGCCCATTAGAGAACACATGTATTGAGTCTTTGAGATTTATTAGAATATCTTCATATGGATTTAGGGAATATCCATATAAATTCTAACAATCCCCCACTAGATCTCAATTGCCCAGTATAGACATTTTCCTTCTACTGTTTATATACTAATGTTCAAGCAAAGACGGTTAAGTTGAACATCCACCTAGAGCTTCAAGTTACACTCATTCGCAACTTGAACAATGGACTACGCCTTGAATTGTAAGTTTTGTGCAAACAAGTTTCACTCAAAGTCAAACTAGTATCTGGCTGCTAGTAGCCTTCCCCGTGGGTGGAGCATATACGTCATACTCCCTGGTCTCTTCATGAGCTTACTAGAGATCACCCAAATCTCATATATTGCGACCGTTACTATCCTTGGGTGTATTCTAAACAAGGAGCACTCTAACATAATACAAATATAAAAAAGAAACTATATAAGAGGAAATGGCGGGGGTATTTGCTCGACCGTCACTATCCTTGGGTGTAGTCATCGTTGCATCAAGAAATTGACATACATATATGGATATATATATCTAAGTTATGTGTTGCTCCGTGAGGCTGCTAACAACTAGAGTCTAGAGTGGCTGTTATAGTTACTCCCATGAGCATGATTAGGGTAGCTCTAAAGTCACAAAACTGATGCTAATTAATCTGATACAGATGGTCTAGAGATGGGTAGCATCAGGAAATTGACCTACATATATAGATATATCTAAGTGGCGTGGTTGCCAATTACTAGAGTGGCTGTTATAGTTAACTCCCATGAACATGATTAGGGTAGCTCACAAGTCTCAAAAGTCTGGTACTAATCTGATACAGATGGTCTATACTAGACACAGGATACTGGCGTATATTACTTATTGTAGGAGACACGGTACATATGAGTATGATGATACGCAATTTTTTTCTGTAACAAACAAGCTCAGAGTAGTGGTGATCACGTGCAAGGAGATGCGGCTGAGATTTTTTTTTTAAGAATAAAATGGAAGTCAAATACTCAACTGAAGTCGAAGGTGTGTACGTGTCAGCAAGTGATGCAAGTCAACACATATATTGTGATATGAGGAAAAACATGAGCCATTTAGATGCAGATAGAACATATACGAATTTTGTGTTCAGTGAAACATTTTGGGGACTCAACATAACACAAGTTTTTCGACTCACGTTGCATATAACGACACAGATTCAAGTGCTAGTAGTGCAGCCTCTAGAGCACAAGTATTTATTTCAACATAAGTAGTCTAAGATTACATATAAATATTAATTCATAATAAATAAATTAATTCTAACTAATTTATAGAAAATAATTGTTATGCTAATCACTAAATGAATGAAAACTAAATCGGTTATGTTTCAAGCATGATAGTTGTCCGTTGTCCATCAACCAACTACCTGCTGGTAAGGTTTTTCTTCAACCTTAGTCATCAACTCCCCTCCCCAAACTCAACAAAGTCACACATATCGTCCACTTCCTTTGTTTCACTAGTACAAAACTATTTCGATTGGTGGTATAAATTGATTTCTGCTACTAGCGCAAGATTTTGATGGCTAATATGAAATGATAAAACATTAGGATCACATAGTGTAGTCGATCTAGTGGGTACACTTCTTGTGAACGGTACACTTCATCCTAAAACATCTACTAGATATAGAAAGAGAGACTAGAGAGAGGGAGAGGAGATAGGATAGCGGGGAATGGAAGAGAAGAGAATAGAGCTTAGGCTATTGCTTACCTGCTTAGGATTCCGGATTCACTGTCTAGAGGCTGTTAAAGCCATTGTATCCTTTTATATTTCGACTTTGTGCTACTTCAATATTATGTTTCTATTTATTATGTTCCTAGTTTGCTTTGGTTATATACATGAATTTACATAAGTTCGCAAAGCGTTTAGCTCATTACTCGAGTGAGTTAAGTGGTCGACATTATGTAAGGGTCATGATTAAATATTGTTTACCTGCGGATGCACTCTACACTCTCGGTCATGTGGTAGATCGCGAGTGTGACACTCTCATTGAGTCCTTTATAGTCTACTCCCCGTTTGTAGAACAAGCAGAACCCGGTTGCGAAGGGAGTCAAGCACTATTCTTGATCTTCCTTAGTAATATTCCTTATGCATAGATGCAGAGTTAATTATGCTATAGATGAGAGTATATATACTTAGGTGTACAAAAGACTTAGTAAATAAAGAATGGCTTAGGAATCTTTTGATCTTAATTAATCTCCTGCCTAGCTATACTACATCTATGAGTATCTATTCCTATCTCTGGATCACTATCAATGCCTTACACTTATCCTTTATTTATTATTTGACTTACCCCTGCTATAGCATGAGAGTAAATGATATTGTCATAAGTATGCATATTTGTCAATATCTCTAGCCATCCTCCCTGTGGATAAAATATAAATAACGATACCTGATATACTCTGAGGTGAAATGCTGCAATGGTATATTATTTGTGTGCTTGCAGATTACTTAATGTATATAAATTTACAAGTGTCTTCAATAATTACCAACAATGCATTTCTAGCATCATTGCTACGGATGATGACAACTTAGTACAAGGTGATGATAGGAAATGCCAACATGTAGCTAGGGCTTCTAAGTGGCACCGGGTGTCCCCGGTTTGCTAGCCAACATGCTTTACCGGTGGGCAAAGTTGCAACATTTTAAACTATCTATGTGATCTATCGACGGTTTTGACTTCTTGTTTGCTCACGTCGTCGTCTCGTCCTTGTTATTTTTAGTTACTTTTGTCCTTGCCCAGCATAGGCAGGCTTGCGTTCTCTTTTTGTGGATTGGTTACCCATAGTGTGTGGACGCTAGCCTGAGATGGTGAATCGGGCTTCACCTCTGTAGTGTCGCATGGCGTAGGTAGTGACAATGTGTGCTGGCGGGGGCCTCACGTAATCTGCCTTCGTGGGCCAGGACACTATGACCGCCCATGAGGAGTAGGTTAGGTCGTCTAGAAGGTGAAATGCCTTCGAGACAAAACAATGGGTTCTACGTACCTAAGTTTATTATACGCTATGTCTTAGTCGGCCAGGTTCATCGATCGCCTCTATGCGCGTATGTGAATGCGATCAAATAACGAAGAGAGGGACAAGATTGATATCACCGGTGTTTGTTCGCGGAGCGAACGTTCGCCTTGCTGATGCCGCCCACGCTGAGGTGAGCTCCCGAGTGCTCGCTTGTGGTGGAGTTGTCGTGTCTCCCGGGATTTGAGTTGGTGTGGACACTTCCTGGTTACTTGGGGCAGTCGTAATTGGCACAGATCATCCTCTTGGGATGCCTCGGGCCTAGCCTTGCTGGCTCATCATCCTCAATGGGCCCATGAGCCCCCCAGGGATGATCCCTTCATGCCCATCCTTTTGTAGTCTTCGGCCGAGAGGACATGTGCATTCTATTGCTTGAGTCCTCCTGGTGCGACAACACGTGGCCGTCGCGTCCTCAGCCTCCGGTTGTGGTTGTTGCTCTCGACTGAGGGCTAGCGTGGCTTGTCGTTGTCGAAGTTTGTTCGGAGTGCAACGTGGTTTGATCCGCTAGCCGTGGCGCACTGTGCGCTCGGGGAGCCTTCTTCCTCGGATGCATGTGCCTTCGAATAACAGCTAACAGTTCACAGAGACTTGTCGTGCGTCTTGTTCTTCATGCAGGGTGGGGTCCTGATTCCGGGCTTGGTCGTGCATGTCGTGGCGCTGGCTAGTCATCTGATCACTAGCGTTGGCTCTGTGCGGCGGCGGGTAGCTACGTCTTTGGTGTGTGCCTTGGCTTGTTGTGTTCCGCTGGCGATGAAGACATTGTCCGGGGCATGATTCTGCTGTAGGGTCCAGCTTTTCCACACTGTGAGTTTGGACTGGGTAGAAGCCGATGATGGGCGTTGATCCATTGGTTTTGATCAATCTCATGATTCCCTATAAGGATGTTGCCACCGAGGGCCATTCTTTGGGTGAGCTCGCCATGAGCCATGGACCTCTAGCTTCCTAGGTGGAAGTCTTGACCATGGCCAGTAATGAGAGAGGGTACAAGACCCACTATGTAGGTGTACTCTGGGAAGTAGCCCCTGAGGGGAGTTCCAAGAGTGTGTCCACCGTGGATCGCGGGATCCAGATCTCTAGGGTGGATGTCCAGGCTACAACTGAAGGCAGGCGCGGGTGTCGGCCCTTTGGTGTGGCTAACTGTGTGGTTTCCCAAAAGGACATGGACGGTCGAGGCCATTCCCCAGGTGAGTTCGTTTCGAGCCATGGACCTTTGGTTTCCTAGATAGGAGACATGGCCATGGCCGGTGATGAGTGAGGGTGCTAGCCCCTCTAGGTAGGTGAACACTGGGATGCAGCCCCTGAGGGCAATTCCGAGAGTGTACGCACCATGGGCCGCAGGACCCAGATCTCTAAGGTGAAGGTCCAGGCCGCTAAAGGCGGACGTGGGCGCTGGCTCCTTGGCCCCGATGAACTCATAGTTTTTGCGGCATGTCGCGAGCGAGTCCACTAGTGGTGCGAGAAGCCATTGCTTCCTTCTCAAAAATCGAGTGCGCGATTGTCCCCTCCTTGGCATGCAATTGTCGGTGTTTCGTAAACCAGACTAGTAAACTTATACGATTGCTGCGCTGCTCCAGGAAGACGATGGTAGCATCCAAAAGACATGAGGATTTATACTGGTTCAGGCCAAAGCCCTATGTCTAGTCTCAGAGATGATCGAGTGCGTGTTCCGCGCTTGAATGCTCTGAAGTTCTTACAATAGGTGGTGCAAGAATGGTGAAAGAAGAAGAGAAGCTAGAGCTAGGAGACGGGTAGCCTGAAGGGAAGCTTCAGGAGCCCTGCTACGATGGAGAGTGAGTGAATGAGTAGGGGACTCAGAATGTGATGTCGAGATGGGTGCCCTAGCTACCCTTATATAGAGTTCGGGGTCAGGGCGTATACAAAGCAATATGTTCTCCCAACCAAGGGGTCGCAGGTCCGAGGGAAGGCCTATCTAACTTGGCTTGCAAGCTACGTCGTCTTGTGGAGTACGTCTGGGCATGGCTATCGTCATGGTCTTGTGGCCACATCACGTCATGGTGTGGCATGGTGCTGCTATGCCGGCTGTGGCGGCACTGTACACACGATGGTGGTTCGCTAGCCGTCCTATGCAACATGGTGTTTGCTGTGGTCTTCGTCATTGTCTTCTGGTTTCCTAGGGCATCGTACAGGAGTTGGTAGCCGCCTGCAGATCATCGATCGTCTCTTCATATTGAGGAGCGGGGAGCCACGATCCTTATCATTGGGGTCATGGTTTCACCAACCTGGATGGCCTCTGGGTCAAGGCCCTCGTCATGGATCCCATCCCGTAGCGGGTAGGATCATACTCTTGTCTCGTCGAGCCGTATCTAGACGGTGGTCATTGTACCTATCGTCACCGCTCTGGGCGGTATTGTCTTGTCTATGCGGCGTGGCACAGGAATGGCGTCTGACCGGAACGAGATGACTATTGTCCCCTTGGTCCTTGCGTGGTCAGTGCGGTGTGCCTATTCTTGTTAGAGTAGGTGCGCTTGGCTGGGCTCAACCTCTCCCCGTTCCTTCCAGGGATCATGGCGGGGAGAGGTCATCTGCCTTTCCAGCGTCGTGTGGCTAAGGCACGAAGGAGGGGTCATGGCTGACCTAAGCCTTGGCATCTAGCCTGGTTCGCTCAGCTTAGCTGGGCCTCAGTCGTTCGGGCTTTTGCTAGCTGGTGTATTGTGGGCTGCTTGGCCTGCTATCTAATCGGTGCCTTAAGACACCCCGGGCTTATAACCCCGACACTAGTGAAGTAGATATTTTTTGCAATTTTCATTCATGCTGGCACAGACACATAGCCATCTAGAGGTGGTTTGGAAGGGTTTCGACCTCTACTCGAACGCCACATTAGATCAGGGACCAAAATGATTGTTTTTAGGGGATTTAGCAAGCTATGTAATTATACAAAAAGAGAATCCATCATAATCTCCTACATAAACTACTAGCCTAACCAATAAAACAAAACATTATTCACAAACCACAAGGCACAAAAAATTTAGAGTTGGTGATGCCATCAGAAAACACGGTTGTCATTAACCTTAGGTAGAGAGTCAATAGGAAGAGAGATTAATGTTTGGAGATAAGTGCAAGAAAGGGGGAGAGAGTAAGTAGGAATAGAGATTAATGCTTGGAGATAAGTGGAAGAAAGATTGGGAGGCAAACCATTTTGACTAGGAAAAAACTCAGATCTCATTACAAGTCCATGATTATATAATTATAATGTCTTTGAGAGAATGAATTACATTGTTGCCCCTAGGGCCTATTCTATTTTCATAGTTACTCTCCTCGGCACCAAAATCCATTGAGGGTAAATGTTGACAGTCCTTAGCTCATAGATTAATCAACAAGCATAAAGACACCAATTTAGCTTTGAGTATTCCAAGATTTCAAATTTTATATGGCAGGAGAGGTGATTACCTACAAATCAAATTTGGTTTGAGTACCTTGTAACCAAGTGTATTTGTGACATTAAAGATTGGTGCTAACTTTGATTACTTCAGAGAAACACACAAATACTAGCCTTAGAAACAAATGAAAATGGGTCAAGCTATTGCAGCTACTCACCCTATTGCTACATGTTCGTGTACTTGTCATGGGTTGATAATTATGGGGAGTAGCATGACAATAAGAACTTGATGGTGGGACATAGTACACAAAGTTTCTATAGGTTCTGGCCAATGTGGGGAGGTATACCAAATGTCCAGGGTTTGTCGATTGTATAGCTTGGTGCCTCATATGTTAGGGGGCTTCATGCTGGACTTATATATCGTCCCATATTATGGTTACTAGGTTGGTGCCTCCCTAATATGTACATGTTACAGATTAGTTACCTAATTGGATACAACTGAATCTTTGGTCTTGCATGATAAGGTTTGTAGCTAACATGTAGATCAAGTAAATGATGACGCTCCCCTCCTTGAGTAGAATCTAAACTCAGATTAGTCACCCTAGCCAGCGCTAGGAAGCCTTGTCCTATGTGGTAATACCCATGGGTCATATCATTCAATGTAGCTCCCGTGTCCTTCGTGATTAGGCCGTTTCAATCTTGACAATGTCTTGGCATGAGCCTACTTTAGTCATCTCCATTGAACAAGTCCAAAATGTTGCTTGACAAAGCACACATCTTCGGTTGTTTGCAAGGAAATCATGAATGATTTAATCAGTAGTTGTAAAAAATCCCCATTATTTCATGGATAGGTGATCCTCTCAAGGATAGGTAGTCTAGGGTAAATCCAAATGGTATCTGACATCCAAGCTACTACTCCCTCCATCCCAAATTATAAGACGTTTGACTTTTTTGATCCCAAGTTTGACCATTCGTCTTATTCAAAAAATTTGTGCAAACATAGTCAAATTTAAGTCATTCTTGAGGAACTTTTATTAATATACCACGCCACGATAAAAGAATTGATATTTTGCACAAATTTTTGAATAAGACGAGTGGTCAAACTTGGTGTCAAAAAAGTCAAACGTCTTATAATTTGGGATGGAGGGAGTAGTATATAAGCTAGTGACCTAGCAGAGGACATACCACTAATCTTGATTGTATGGATCATATGCCCATATAAGGCTGGACGAAAAACTCAAAGCTCGTTAGCTCGCTCGGCTTGTGGCAAGCTCGGCTCGGCTCGTTACTATAACGAGCCGAGCCGAGCCAAGATTTTAGCTCGTTAGCTATAACAAGCCAACTCGAGCTAGCTCGCGAGCGGCTCGCGAGCCAAATGAGCCATAGTTTTAGGGAAAAAGTCATCATAACTTATATTATGTTTGTATTACTTCATATCTTGTACTCTGCAAATGGTTGATATGTTAGCTCATACAAATATTTTATTCAATTTAAAGCTATTGGATATATTATTTTTGTATTATTACTATTTTCAAGCTTTTGATAAATGCAAATATTAAATTTTGTATATTTTTTATAACTGGCTCGCGAGCCTAACGAGCCAACTCAAGCTTTTAACGAGCCTAGCCGAGCTAGCGTTTTGGCTCGTTAAGATAACGAGCCGAGCCGAGCTAGCTCGTTATCCTAACGAGCCATAACGAGCTGAGTCGAGCTGAGCCGAGCTGGCTCGTTATCCATCCTTATGCCCATATGCATGATTACACATGGTTTTTATGATTTAGATGACAACACAACTGCAGGGTATATGGTGTCTAAGATGGGGGGAGTAGGTAACATAAAACTAATGGCCTCTAAAATATACATACCAAAACCTATGCAAGATACTATCTAAATGTGCACTAGGATTTTGCTAAGTGATTCTATATCCAATGCTATCAACTAACCTAGCAAGCTAGGCTAGGAAGGTAAATGACACAACCTATGGGAAGCAAGTAAGCATGCAAATGTAATGTGAGCTAGAGATAAGCAAACTCCCATGATGACAATTTTTTCAAAGGTATCGAGAAGCTCATGCTTTCCCTAGTCATTGTTGGACCCCACACAAGTGCCATGCTCATGGTTGGGTAACTCCATGCACAGCTCATGGGACTTCCCTACCCACAATAAGTGGGTCCCCATCTGTCCTTCTCCTGGACAGCTCCTCGCTGTCTTCATAACCGACCTTCCAACCAATATACTCCACAAGTATCGTTCCCTTTGTACACTGTCGGTGGCTACACCACAGACACGATTGGTGTGACCTCGCAAGATTAAAAGACCCTTGGAGAACAAGCTAGGTGCGTGCAATTTGGTGGTCTAAACTATCATAAGCATACGTAAAGCAATAACACTAATCACCTAAATTTTCCCTAAGCACTTTTGGTAGCTAGCTCACTTGGATGAGAGCCCCAACTCACAAGCTGCTTCAGTACACTCTAACACCCTACAAATGACCATGTACAGGTGTATATATAACCCCAACTTTCCAAACTAGGCGTTGTGCACGAACTGCACTTTTGTAGTGAGCACCGCAGAGGTTTGGTGATGCCATATGTACTAGCCATTGGAATCCGGTTGTTGCTGCTTCATCTCCCCAGTGATGTTTCCAGTGCCACAATGGAGAGTTCATTGTCGTAGCCTTCGTTTCTTCACTGGATCGCACCGTATCTTCTGGTGTCACCAGATGCCTTGCACGTTGGAGAGCTCTAATGATATTTATCTTCTCCACTACGACTGTGCAGTACTCTTTGTACTGAAGCTTTGATGCATCATCGAAGGGTTCTGGTGCACTCTTCAGCAGCTAGGCTCAGACTTGACTTCATGTTATCTTTTGGTGCCTTCATCGGAGAGCTTCAATAGTGCACTCCAGTGCACATTGAGCTTAATTTCTTTGTGTTTTCTCATCCGGAGTTCTTCCACTTCATGTCTTGGACTGGTTCCATATATACTACTATCCATCTAAGGATGAAATGCATGCATCAGATGTTGAAATTTGTGGGACGATTTCTAATAGTTTTATATTTTCTATCAGTGTACATGTTTAACAAAGAGTTTTGCATGAGAATGACATTCGTTTTAGAATGTGTTCTCTGTGCTATACATGGCGCAGCTAGCGACTACATTGGATAGAGCAATCTCGGTGTGCTGTCCATATCTTTTCTGTTTTTCAGTTTGAGATACTCAAAAGAATGTTCCATCTGGCCATTTGAGCTAGACGACAAAATTTTACAAAAATCAAATGTGCCATTGACCTAAGCCGGCCATTGATTGTCCAGTGTCAATGTATCACAAACAATGATTCTCATGTATATATTTTTTTTCTATCTGAGCATCAAATTCATGCATATATATATAGTGTGTGTTTAATCGTATGTCGGCAAGAAGACTCTAGCATAATATATGTCTAAACATGTATAATATATAAGTGGAACATGGCAGGGGGATTTGGTCGACCGTCACTATCTTTGGGTGCATTCATCGATGCATCAAGAAATTGACCTACATATGTGGATATATATCTAAGTGATGTGTTGCCCCTGTGAGGCTGCTAACAACTAGAGCGGCTGCTAATGTTATAGTTGACTCCCACGAGCATGATTAGGGTAGCTCACAAGTCACAAAATTGATACTAATTAATCTCATACAGATGGTCTAGAGAAGGGGATTATGGTTAACTTCCATATATGTATATTATCGTAGCATCAGGAAATTGACCTGCCTATATATGGATATATGTAAGTGGCGTGGCTGCTAATAACTAGAGCGGTTGTTATACTTTACTCCCATGAACATGATTAGGGTAGCTCACAAGTCCCAAGTCTGATACTAATCTGATGCAGATGGCCTATACTAGAGACGGGATACTGGCGTATATTACTTATTGTAGGAGATACGGTACATAGGGGTATGTAGATACACAATCTTTTTTCTGTAACAAACAAGGTCCATCGGAGTAGTGGTGATCACGTACAAAGGTGTGTGCCAAAATTTCATGATTTTAGGAGCCTATTAATCATGTTTTGTATTTTTCATCTGTTTTTGTTTCGAATGTTGTTTTCTTAGTAATCTGTAAGTTCTGGACCAATTTTCAGACCTAACTTTTGGACATGAAAAACTTCTGGACATTTGTTTGGTAATTCTGGATGCCCAAAACATTTGAACATTTTTGTGAAATTTTGGTAGCGCTGTTTTTGACATGTCCTTATTTCTACGTTTGTCTTTAGACCTTGCTATCAATGTAAAGGCCATGAGGTATTATATTTGCTATAAGAGAGATGCTTTCAAAAATGATATATAGGTCCAAATTCCTTTGGGATTTTTTTTTTGCTCCATTCTATTGGTAAAGTGATAACAGGCTAACTGGTATGGGCCAACATCCTAACCGTTTATAGCGAGTCAACCAAAGGGGAACCTTCCCCACCGACAACCAGGAGGACATCGGCATCTTCCTCCCGTTGTTTAGAGGAGAAGAAAGGGATTCCCTCGACTACCTCTACTACGACTATGACTATCTATGGCGGACTACCCTCAAGATTACGGTTAGTCATCAATCCACTAATTAACATGTTCTTGCAACCAGCAGCACCTGAGTAGTCCTCCGCCGTGTACTCCGCCGGCGGCTTGAGCATCAGCAGCGACGCGTTGTTCACCTGTACGTGCACAGACTAAAAAATACGTGAAATACGGGCCACCATGATGTCCTTGTTCGACAAAAAAAAATGTCCCACCATGTGCTTGTCCTAGAAATAAACTGTTGCGATGCTAGTGGCAAATAGTATAATGCTGTTGACTTGATCCCAGTACACTACAGCTGTACTGATAATTTGAGCCTATTTTGTCCGTGCATGTGACAAATAATTTGAGCCCCACTAAGCCCATGTTTAGTTCCAAAAATTTTTCAGATTCCTCATCACATCGAATGTTTAAAGACATGTATGGAGCATTAAATGTAGATGAAGAAAAAAACTAATTATACAGTTTGGTAGAAAACCATGAGACAAATCTTTTGAGCCTAATTAGTCCATGATTGGACACTAATTAACAAATACAAACGAAAGTATTACAGTAGTCAAAGCCAAAAATTTTCGCGAACTAAACACATCCTAAACATCAACTGATACTAGTATACTCTCTCACTCCTAGCAAAAATACAATTCTAGTACAATATCATATTTTATACCTAAAGTTTGACCAATTATAAATAAAAAAGTATCAATATTTATGATGTTAAATAAATACCATTAGATTAATTAAAAAAATGTAATTTTACAGTAAATTAATTTGGAGCCATAAACGTGAATATCATTTAATTGAACGTCATCAAATGTGAACAACATTACGTGGCACTGGGACGGAGGTAGTACACTGTAGTTGAGTTATCTTGTCAGCGCAACGTTAACCACTACTGGAGGACAACAAAAGTTGCCATCCTCTCAGCTGCCATCCACTCTACGTTTTCTGAGCACAACAAATCCCAACACAAATAAATCACATATATGATGGATAAAGTGGTGACTTTTTTGGATAATGTATTTTTTAACCTGTCCACTCGGATCAAGGTCTCGATTTGACACTTGTAGTGTTTAAATATAATTTTATTCTAAGATTTAATGGTATTATTCTTTTAGTCATACGCAGTAGATATTAGGCTTTGACATCAAGATGTCTATGGTTGACTTCCTCAATCTCAGAATCAATTGGCATAATTTTTAGGAGATCTCAGAGGTACGGTGTGTGTACCTGCATCCATAATAGTGATTGTGCATCTATCTCCGTCGATATTGAGATGACTTTGCTAATTTCATCATCTTGAGATCTAGTGGCTTGGTATTTTCGAAGGTGCTCTTCGGAGCATAGTGTGTATGTGTGCATATATATAAGGCCTTCTTTGGATTGTACAGTCCAAAGTTTAATTAGCAAAAGTTAAAGAACTAAAACTTTCAAACACTTTGTTGGCTTAATTGTGGGGTTTAAAGTTTTTTTTACAACACTTTAGACCTCCTGTTTGGAGGCTCTAGAGCTAAAGTAGTCTAGTGACTAAAATTTGGACCATGTGACCCAAACAGAGCCTAATAAGTGTGTGCATTTATACTGTTTGTTTGGTTTGCAAGAAAAGAGAATCATAAAAATGAGGCAGAAGTTGAAACCCTAAGACAAGTTTCTGAATTTCCCACATGTACTTGTTCTCTATATCATCATTTGGAGAGTCATTTGAATAAAAATTGCTCTCTATGTTCTTTTCACTATATTTTATTCGCACTCTAGAGATATAGCCTCACTCTTTATCTTTAACTTGCAAGAAATCCAAAATAGAGGATGATTATATTTGAAAACCCTAATTAAAAATGTTGTTAGAGAGTATTTTTTCACAAACATCACTATCCTACTAATTTAGAAAAGATATAAAGAGGCTCTCAAAGTTGCTTTAAGTACCTAACACTAACCGGCCCTAAGCCCCTTAAGCAGACGAATTACAAAAAAGGCCCGCATTGAATAATGGCCCATGTGTTAAGTGAGAGGCCCAATGCTCGTGTATAGCTCAAAACCACTGCATGTTTTCAGCTTGCTCTGGCTCACTGTCTCTTTTCATGTTGGGCTCCGTCAGACTCATGATGTGATATGATCAACTGTTCATGAATGAACCCAATGGGCTGTTTGGGCACGTAGTAACCACTTACAAGTGTGAGAGCTATCCATTTGTATTTTCTTGTGCAAAACAAGACCATTGTAATTAAAATCCTCTGAAATTTTCTGTTTGGAAGAAGTAAACAAATCAAGTCCTTTTACAGGGCGAGAACGATCTCTAGCTAGTCACCGAAGCAGTCAATGAGAATGGTGTGACATCCAGCCTAGCTCGGAATTTGGCCCATAGTGGCCAGTGTACAAGTTAATAAGATATTATGAAGAGTTTAGTCCCACCTTAGTTGTTAAAGGTGGGATAGACCAACATATAAGACTTCTAGAGTCTATCCCACTATTCTCGGGTTAACCCTTTTACGCAAAGCGAGAATGAAAGCGGACGTGTAGAGTGGATCTGAGCTGTTTGGACAGGGCCATCTCAGTGGTGAGACCCATGACGAGTTTGCGGCGATTGCGAGAAGCCACATCATTGGTGGCGCCAGGCGAGCCGATGCCGCCCACTCCCTCGTCGGTTGGACGACTCATAGCAGCAAGCTCCGACGAGACTTAACACGGTGGCGGCAAGGCCTCGCCCATCGGCCCTAGCCTGGATGCCTCCTACAGCTGATTGCTTGTCCACCACCGCCGTAGAGACCGAGGGGCCGAGGGCCTACAGGATCACTCACCGCCCGCCGCCGACAAACTGCCGGCAAGCTCGCTCGACGACATCACTGGCAAGTCGGGCGACAACTGGCCGATGGTGTCGGGGCGCTGCCGAGAAGACGAGGCGGAGTTTGGCTCGCTACTGGGTGCAGAGTGCAGGAGTATTCGCTGTCTCCACAGTGCCTGATATCTGTCAAAAAAAATAATTACCTCTTCAGGCGATTTTTTATTTTCCGCCGGTGACCGTCCAAACCAGCCATATAATTATTTTATTTGATATCAGTTATCCAAGCATTGTTTCATAATTACATATGAAAAGTTAGTGTGGGCTGTATTTTACAAGGGTACTCGCATTTTTCTAGATTTATTCCAGGATTTATTGAAGCTATGTTTTCAGTGATAGGCACCTGTGGTGACTTCATAAATTTCGAGATCTGCCGGCTCAGTTCTTTGGAGGTGCTCATAGAGGTAAGGGTTAGCGTACGTGTGTTCATAGGAATAAGTGTGCGGACGTATTGTGAGCATCTACATTGTACTGTGTAATTCTAAAAAAAAATACTTGCCTTCCAAACACACCCTTGCTAAAGGTTTTGATGATGCGTTCTGGTGAGAAGTCTTTGGATCTGTTGAACGAGTAACTGAACTACTGTATATATGGGGTGAAAAATCTTACAACGCAAATTTGTCACGGTCACATTTTGCTCCCAATCCCAAACAAAAGCCACCCGGAAGCAATAAAAAGCAGTTGGCCCGGCCAGATTGAATCTTGGCCAGCCGGGCGGGCGCCGGCATGGATCAGCCACTGATGGTCCGGCCGCCGTCGATGCAGATGACTGCCCTGTAACGTAGGACGCCGCCGGCATGCAGAGGAACAGCACCTGGGACGCCACCTCCTCCGGCTCTCCTAGTTTTATATTTTCACTCGGTGTGCCGTCTATATGTTCTCTGTTTCACAGTTTGAGATTCTCGAAACAATGTTGCATCTAACCATTTGAGCTAGGTGAGAAAAATTAACAAAAATCAGTTATGCCATTGACCTTAGCCGGCCATTGATTGTCCAGAGCCAAGGTATGGCAAATAATGAAGGACCGGTTCCATATATACTACTCTGCATCAGATGTTGAAATTTGTGAGACGATTTCAACTAGTTTTATATTTTCTATTAGTGTAGATGCTTAACAAACTGTTTTGCATGAGAACGACATTCGGCCTAAAATCCAATGAATTTGTTCCCTGTGCTATACATGGCCAGCGACTACATTCCATAGAGCAATATCGGTGTGCCATCAATATCTTTTCTGTTTCTCAGTTTGAGATACTCAAAAGAAAGTTCCATTAGGTCATTTGAGCTAGATGACAAAAATTTACAAAATTCAAATGTGCCATTGACCTAAGCTGGCCATTGATTATCCAGTGTCAAGGTATCGCAAATAATGATTCTCATGTATATTTTTTTTTTTTGCTATCTGAGCATCAAATTCATGCATATATATAGTGTGTGTTGACTCATATGTCGGCAAGAAACACTCTAATATGTAAGAGGAACACTCTAATATAATACAAATATAAAAAAGGAACTATGTAAGAGGAACATGGCAGGGGGATTTGCTCGACCGTCGCTATCTTTGGGTGCATCCATCATTGCATCAAGAAATTGACCTACATATATGGATATATCTAAGTGGTGTGTTGCGGCTGTGAGGCTGCTAACAACTAGATAGCTGTTATAGTTAACTCCCATGAGCATGATTAAGGTAGCCCACATGTCACAAAACTGATACTCCCTCCATCCTGTTAATTCAAGTCATTTTGGAAAATTGGGAATATAAATTCTGAATAACTTTTAAGTTGTTGAGTTTGAAAATATGAAAACCATATGAATAGATTTGTCTTGAAAAGCACTTTCATAAAAATATACAAATATCACTATCCAAAACGACTTGAATTACGGAGGGAGTACTAATTAATCTGATACAGATGGTCTAGACATGGGGATTATAGTTAACTCCCATATGTATATTATTGTAGTATTAGGAAATTGACCTACATATATGGATATATCTAAGTGGCGTGGCTGCTAATAACTAGAGCGACTATTATAGTTAACTCCCATGAACATGATTAGGGTAGCTCCCAAGTCTCAGTTCTGATACTAATCTGATATAGATGGCCTATACTATACACGGGATACCGGCATATATTACTTATTGGAGGAGATACGGTACATATGACTATGCAGATACGCAATCTATTCTGTAACAAACAAGCTCGGAGTAGTAGTGGTGGTCACGTGCAAGGATATGCAGCTGAGATTTTTTCTAAAGAACCAAATGGAAGTCAAATGAAGTCGAAGGTGCGTACGTGTCAGCAAGTGATGCAAGTCAACACAATATAATTGTGTATGTTCGCTGTTAAGTCAAATCCAGAATATTCTGTTTTCTTAGTTAAGTGAACCTAGTCAACACAAGATATAATTGCCCATTTTGGCTGGCTCAATTGAAACAGCACAAAAATGGGTCGATTTACTTTCGCTTTATGGTTGCAAAGCCTAACGTAAAAATTCTACGTGCAAGAGACGATACCAAATGGTAAAACGTGGTATCAACCAAAGAAATATATGCGGATCATATATATTGTGAAATGAGGAAAAACATGAGGCACTATAGAAGATAGAACATATACAATTTTATTGTTGAGTGAAACATTTTGGTGTCCCAACACACAATAGCCGTTTTTCTAAACTTCCAATTTTCAGATACATTTTTGACCCATGTTGCATATAAAAATACAAACTCATGCAACGTGCAGAGAAGGCCTCCCTTCCCTCGCGTCGTCTCCTCGGGGGCGACCCGAGGGCAACCGCCCCGGCCACCTAGGGCGTAGCTTCCCCTCGCCAGCTCGGCCGCCGTCACCGCCGTGGCACCTTGCCTCTCCTTGTCGGTGGCGGCGGTGGCTAGGGGAAGGGGCTCAAAAAGGCTTCCCTCCTCATCCCTTTCCCCCTCTCTCTGCACCTTCCTCCTACCCAAATCCCATCGATCCATACTTGCTCCTACCAGATCCGTGCTCCTAGGGGCCTGATCCGTGCGCGGGGACACTGGATCTACGAAGCTTGGGGGGGCATCCTGGTGGAACTGGCCGTGGCTGCTGCTCTGGTTGTAGGGGCAGTGCACCAGCCATGGGGGGCCGCCGCGTCGCGTGGAGCAGTGAGGGCGCCACCGCCTGCTGCGTGGGCGCACGGGCCCGCCAAGTCGAGCTCCGCCGACGTTGTGCCCTTGTCCCCGCCTGGCCGGGGGCAGCCTTGATGTGTGGTCCGGGGCCTGGCCAGTGGGCGCCTGTTGGTGCTTCGACTGGCTGGGGTGCCGCCTGCTGCTGCTCCTATGCGGCTCCCGGACGGTCGGGGCCAGGGCAGCAGCCTACTTGCCAGCCCCGTCGGTGCCTTCTACATCTGTGTCGCGGGCCGCTCTACGAAACCGTGCAGCGGGGCCCGGTCGTGCCTCCATGACCTCATATGATGAAAACAAAGCCCGATCTTCCGATAGGTATGATAGCGTCGATTGGTGGAGACTTGACGTTCACGATCTAGGCTTCGAACCAAGGTTGATTCGGACCCCCACGACCGTTACACCACAGCTTCGTTGGTTATCAACCACGCGAACACGATTGACCTCGCCGAGAAGGCTTTCCTGCAAGCGAATCGAGAACACGAGCAAGAACTGGTAAAACGCAATCTGAAATTGCAAATAAATATGAGGCTCACAAAGTTGGGGTCTCACAAACCGACGGCGGCGGCGAAACTGTTGTCAACAGAATAATCTAAGCAAAACCCAACCCTAATGTAGGCGACAGCTACTGATTATATAGCCTAAGGGGCGTCCAAGGACCCCTATTCGCGTCCCTCGGGAGCGCCGACACGTTACAAGGCCCAAACGGCCCAAAAGACGGTGACACAGTGCCCTGACAGACTCTGGATGCTGACTTGTTTCGACGATTCCTATTGATTCCGAATAGCTTTTGATGTGAGACCACTTGGGTTGGCTTCCTTATCAAATAACCTTTCCATCCATATGTGCATCGTCGAAAACGGAGTCCATATGCGGCCTGGGCGTCCATTTTACTACACACTACTTCTGGAGCCCGAGATGGACTCGAACTTGATTTGGGCCTCCACCTTGGTGACTCGAACCGGATAAGCTTTGGGCCTCCTTCTCGATTTGGATGCCCTTGCTGATCTCGTTGACCTTCATGTGATTCTCCAAGCATAGTCATATGCATGGAGGCCATGTCCTCATCATCATACTTGCCGTTGCTGTGGCTCTGCTGCATCCTGCCATGCTTCCACTCCATCTCCTTGTCTGGCTGCAGGAAGCAAAGGCCAAAGACCTGCAACCGGACTGCGGCCTAGTGCCCGGGGAAGGCTGCGGTAGGAGACTGGCCTCCAGCTTCCTCTTACCTATGGCTGTGTCTCTAGGGGTCGGTGGTCGGGGCCAAGGGTCACCAGCGAATGTCGACGAACAAACTCCTGGGTGAAAACTCTGCCTAGCTTCTCACTTCGGGCCTGCGGTGATGCTGCAACATGCATCATTCACCTTCCTGAAGGCGTCACCGAAGGATCTGTTCGTCGCACGGGTCGTTGGGGTCGGTTCTGGGGCGAAAGTCCTTCTTGTGCCCTCTTCAACGTTGCTGGCATCTATGGATGTCCTACCCTCCTTGGAGGTTATGTTGTTGGCCACCATTCGCCGGATCCACTCCTTGCTTGTGTTGTGCCTGCCTGTGCTTCAATTTCCTCCTCGATTCGGTCTGCCCACCTTGGGTGTTGGGGTTGCCGCAGTCGTCTCCTTCTTCGCAGCGACAACCTGGTCATTGGCAAACACTGATGCTGACCTCTCCGTAGCGGTCACCTGGTCGCTTGCAGATGGATGCTGTTACTAAGCTCTCCGCAGCGGCTACCTGGTCGCTTGCAGATGGATGCTGTTACTGAGCTCTCCGAAGCGGCTACCTGGTCGCTTTTGGATGGATGTTGTTATTGAGCTTTGGTCACCTGGTCGATTGTGAATGGATGCTCTTTCTACCGGTGGATGCTTTGCCACCATGACTTCCCCCCTCCTTTTTGTTGGCGACCATCGCGCGGTTGTATCTTCTTTGGCAGGCATAGTCAGTTGGCGTTTGTGGTGGAGTCCCCCCCTCGTGTATTCTTGATTTTCGTTTGTGGTTTGGGAGTCCGCCGATAATCTTAGGATTACTTGTGGGTTCTTTCGTATCCATGTTCTGGCCTTTCTTTTGGCCTCTCCTCTTAATGAAAAATGGGTAATAGACCCGATCGAGAAAAAATAAAAATACAAACTCAAATGCTAGTGGATCCTCTAGAGCACAAACATTTATTATACAACATAAGTTGTCAAAGATTAATTATATATAAGTTGTAATCCTTAAATAAATTTGTTCTAACTAATTTATAGACAAATAAAGGGTGATGCTAATCAATAAATGGATGAAAACTACATTCGTTATGTTTGAAGAATGAAAAGTGTATTCGTTCTGCTTCAGCCTTAGTCTATCAGCACCTCTCTCCAAACTCAACAAAGTCACTGATGTCGTCCATTTCCTTTGTTTCACTAGTACAAAAACTATTTCGATTGGCGGTATAAATTGATTTCTACCAGCCCTAGGTTTTGACTGCCAGCATGAAAGGCTAGTGACAATAGGATATTTCCACTGGTGATGACCTTACTGTTGGTAGAAATACATTTTTACTGACAGTTCGGTTAAGTCACGCACCAACTTTAGGTAAAAGCCACTGACTTGGCAATGAGTATCATATTCTCATTGTTGGGTAGAAGTTCGACCCGATAGTGACCATTATCCTTTCACTGCCAGGTCTAGCATTGACCTGACAGTGATATCTCCTTACACTACCAGGTTTGGAAAACGACAGTTAGGGATGCCTATCAGTGCTGGCTGTCCTCTCCCAGGTCCGATTTCAGCATTAATATCGGGAATGGACTTGGCATTGATCTATAGATCTAGAGTAATAATTGTTACCTTTGACATCTTGCTATAAAAAGTAATGTCAATGATGCCATTACTTTATCTAGTCATGATACATAGGTTGGTTTGAGGAACAAGTTAGTCTATCACCTAGTCATGATCATTCCTCACTTTTTTGTTTGGTTTGTGGGATGAAATAAGATGAGGTATCATCACCTCATTTTTCACAATCTAATAATTAATACTAGTATGATGAATGGAGTCATTCCACTCAATCCAAAGAATGAACTCATGATGCATCACCTTATCTAGGATGAAGTAGCTCCTTAAACCAAATGCCCTGTAAATAGCTCGGTTAGTGGTGTCAACCTAGCAAGTGACTACTACTTGTGATTGGCAAAAAAAACAATTGAAACCATTAGGTTGGGACTTATTTTCACACAGGAAAAACTAGATTATATTACAAGATGCATAACAAACAGATAATGTATCAGGTGGAAACCGAATCACCTGTATAAACTTGGAAACTTTAAATCAAGACCACAGGATGTTGATCCAAGGGGCGAAGGAGGATTAGGTAATTTTGCGTTTAACCATCCGCTTCTAATCACACTTTTGCAAATCTCCCCCTACCGCTCTCCCGTGTGCCCCCTTGGATCAACATCGTGTGGTCCAGATTAAAAGTTTCCAAATTTGCACAGGTAGTCCGGTTTTCACCTAATACGTTGCCAAACAAATAAGGACGGGAAAATCATCGTCACAACAATGCACGCAAATGTACAGAGAGAATGTACGTGTGCCGTCAGCTGGTCTGTCACGTACGCATACATACATAATGAACGTGACAAGTGGAATAGCTAGCAACAAGCTAAGCTATGGTGCGGCCGCCGTCGATGCAGATGACTTGGCCGGTCATGTACGACGCCGCCGGCATGCAGAGGAAGGCCACCATCGACGCCACCTCCTCGGGCTCGCCGATCCTCCCCATGGGCAGCCGTGCCATCTCCTTCTTCACCAGCTCCGGGTCTATCGTCTTCTGGAAAAATAAATCACCACATCAGGTCATATATAATCATGTAATAAAAAGGTTCTAGCTAGCTTCGAACTGAAAAGATTAATTAGGGAAGCTTACATCACTGCTGATGTCAGTCCTGATGCCCCCCGGCGCGATGCAGTTGACACGGATGCCGTCGCCGGCCCACTCGGCGGCGAGGCTGCGTGTGAGCTGGTTCATGGCGCCCTTGGTCATGGAGTAGACGGCGAGCGCCGGGAGCCCGATGAAGCCAGCGATGGAGGAGATGTTAACCACGCTACCACCACCGCCGGCGGCAGCGAGGAGGAGCGGGTGCGCGAGCTGGCTGAGGTGGAAGCACGACTCGAGATTGGTCGCCATGATCCGTGCGTAGTCCTCGCCGGTGCACACCGCCGTCTGCTTGAACAGCGACTGCCCCGCGTTGTTCACGAGGATGTCGAGCTTGCCGTCGAAGGTTGCCGTCACGGTGTCCATGAGGTCCTCGCGGTCGCCGCGCACGGAGACGTCGCAAACGGAGACGGTGACCTGCAGCCCCTTCTCCTCCCACCGCCGGCGGCACTCCTCCAGCTCCGCCGCGTTCCGTGAGCACGTGTGCACACGGGCGCCGAATCCGGCTAGCTCCTCCACGATCGCGTGCCTGCCATTAGATGTCCATGCATGTCAATGTAAGTGCACTCGTGCAAACGTAGTAGATCACATGCAAGATCATTAGATGACAAATAATGTGTACCCAATGCCCTTGCTGCCTCCGGTGACGAGCGCCGTGGCGCCGTCGAGGTTCCATCGCTCCGCCCTGCTCATGGACGCAGCCACCATCTTCTTCCTCTCTGAATCTCTTGACTTATATAATGTACTACAGATTGGAATTAGAGTGCAAATGGGATGGATGAGATGCTGCTCCACATCCATGCAGGAGGTATTTATAGTGATCAAACCGGACGGCATCACGGCACCTCCGTTGAAATGTGCACTAACGCACTAAGCAGAGCTGCGGCTGACTTTGAATAAACTAGTGTAAGACCATGTTTTAGTCATCTGACGGCCGGATTTGGAGAGATACGGTGCACAAGAAGACGGCCGCCCAACCACTGCTGGTTTATTCCTAGCATCCGACCAGAGAAGAAAATATTTATAAATTTGTAAATTACACTGCCGTTGAACCTGTCATGCGTACGTGCCAGACTGTCTGAATTTGTTGACATGAGCAACGAGGAGCCAATGACTTCTCTGATTAATTAAAAATATTCTGATCCATGTACGGTTGTTAGTATACAAAATATGTAGAGAAAGAAAGAACCAAAGTCATCGCATATAACAAGATCCTAACCCAAAATCATCGTCAGTACCTTTATTTGAGTTAAACCCTAAGCAAACTAAATCAAAAAATAATATAAAAGAAAAATTGTCCCTAGCAGACTTGTTAGAGGAATAAGAAGAGTGGCCCTGGACAGCAGTGGTGGCGGCTGGTTGTTAACGCTATGTCAATCACTCGAACTTTTTTACAATGCTTGACAGCCGTTGGGAATTATTAAGAAAATTTTTAATGTGTCTATGGTAGGTGGGCCTAAATGAGGGGAGCCGTTGAGAGCCGTCAAGGCATAGCCGTTGGGAGCCGCTGAGATGTGTCTATGGTAGGTGGGCCATATGCGCCGTAACGGCTCCCAACAGCTCCAAAATATAGCGGAATTAGAGTCCGAAATATAGGAGTGGTAATTGTTGTTTTGTAGTTATTTTTTTTAACAAGGGTAAAACTGTACTTTTTATTTGTAACAATAATATTTTGGTATGAATTATGTATTATAGTTGAGATTGACGCATGCATGATATTTGATTTATATGGTAGATCTTTTTTATTTTATAACTTTTATTGATTACCATATTATGGTGTATGTAATTTATACAGTTTTTTTTGCGACGAATATGTAATTTATATAGTTGATCTTGCATGTGTGCGTGATTAGCGTGTTGGTCAGTGTAGGTACGCATGTGTGCGTGGTGCACGGGTGTGTACGTCGACACGTGGTTAGCTGCAGGTTAGCGTGTGTGCGGTTAGCTGTAGCGTGTGCCTAGGCATGTGTGTGGTGAACGTGTGTGTATACGTGATTAGTCTGCTGGTTAGTGTGTGTATGTGGTTAGCCTGGTTAGCGTGTGTGTACAAGGTTAGGCTGGTTTGATGAGTGGTTAGCATGTGTGTGGTTAGTGTGTGTATGTGGCTAGCTAGCTAGCTAGCTAGCATGTCTATACATGTTAATGCAAATAACGTGTTAGCGTGTCCATACATGTTTGATGAGTGTGTAACATGAGTGGATGACGTGTTTGTGCATGAATCATTGCCGCTTACTGTATGTCTTTTAACTTGCTCAACGTTATCATGGCACCGTTGAGGCTTTGCTCGTCCATACCTGATCCAAACCAATCGATTGGCATGATGTTTTACTGTGTTTTTCTAAATACTCTCAATAGTTTTTTTAATCATGTAGAAGGCGTGCAGGTCATCCGTTCTTGTAGTGCTCCTGTTGGTGCCAACAAGACGAGTACATACTACATGATGTGTAGGCCGTCTGTAGTCGAGCGGCCACATGCTATGCGAGAGAGCGCGGCGGCCGGCTATAGCCTACTACAGCCCTCCTATGCTGCTCCACAGCAAAGGAGACGCTCGCGCCGGCGTGTGCTGCCCCTCCTAATCATGGCCAAAATACCCTTGTGCAAATTAAATCAATAAAAATTGTTAATTTCTAGAGCTATTAGGAGCTGTTGGGAATTGTTGGGAATTATTTTCGAGCATTGCAAAAGGGCTCCACTCACTATTTGCAAAAAAAAACGTTATGTTAATCACTTGGGATCGATGTAAGTAATTAGTACATGCCACATAGACACAAAAGCATATTCGTTTCCCCTACTTATAGTTAAACAACGATTTGTCCTGATACTCCTGTTCCAAATTTTATGTGTTAAAGATTAAGATTAACACCTATATGGACGCCTAAACACATCGTGCACCCAAATTTCATTGCGGTTTATCAATGCAAACTCCAAGGGCACAACACGTCGTCACCACCAACCACACGCTTATAAAAAAAGCACTATATATCCAAGTAAACGAAAGATTTATCAACGACGGGAGTTGATTTACTGTTGTTGTGCTTTGACCAGTTAATGTCACCAACACATATATAATGCATAATCACCAGAATATACAAAGGTAATGAAGCACCAAAAACGGTGACTAGAGGGGGTGAATGAGAGCCGTAAAATTTTTGCGACTTTAGCCACTGTCACAAAAATCAACCCAAGGCACCTCTATTCGAATTGTCAAAGCCATACACAGCAACTAGTGATATGTTGACCACAGGAACAACTAAGAATTTCTCAAACAGTGCGAAAGCGAGGCAACAAGGCATGAATAAAATTACTTGCTAATTAGTCAGCTAACAAAAGCTCTAAACATCAAGCAAAATATTAAACCAGGAGCTACAATTAAGACAAGCCAACTAAAGCAGTTAAATTAAAGTTCACCCTTGAAAACCACTATTGCTAGCAGGAAGCAAAAACTAAATTACAGCATCACCTTACTCCTGGAAAAGCTGAAAAGTACAGCAGCTGGGCACCACGAGCTGCTACCAACAGAGAAGACCAGAGACCGATGCCCTTCACGAACAGCACACGGGCGAGCACCAAAACGACTCAAAACTCGATCAAATCACCATGATTTGTTCCCAAAATTTGCACATCACAACCAAGTTGACGAGCCACTCCTAGAAGACCATGGCCAAGAACATAACTTTTTCCCCAAAACGAAAATAGCTCAAATTCGTACTGCTTTAGTGAAGCATTTGTTAGAGAATCGCCCTAGCCTTGTGCAACATGTCCTAGCACCAATTTATCCAAAGAAATCTGCCCCAAATTGATGTCAAATCCGATGATGAACGAAAAATCCCCAAAATAGTTCCGAAAATCACAGAAAAGGGAAAAACTCAAATTAGGAGAGGGGAACGAGTGATGCACGAAATTGATCGTTGGATTACTTCGCGAGGTCCGGTTACAAGCCACTCCTAGCAAATCAAAGCTATGGATGGTAAAAAGCTCAAGAACAAGAGTCACACCTCTCACTAACCCTAGTCTCTTCTCAACACCACCCAAATGAGAGTGACCCTCTAAGGATGGCTGCCCAACCAACCTCTTCACCTATATATAGGCGCCCATCAAAAGACAAAAACGCCTTGACAAGAAGTACTCCTCCAAATATCCGCTAGGGGTAAATCCGTCCAAGTTTTTCTTCATCCGACGGCCACTGCATGCGCCCTTCATGAGATAGCTTCGCCTTGACGCGAACTCCTCAATGTCGCCACATGCCGTCCGTTTCTCCTCGGAACCTCTGCTCGGGTTTTGAGGCCCAAACCCATGAAACCGGTCACCGATGGTTTTGAGGCCCAAACCACTAAACCGTGCCGATGGTTTTAAGGATGAAACCACCAAACCCCCGATGTTGATGCGTGTCCGACCTCCGCCAAACTTGACGCCTTTGCCTTCCTTCTTGACTTGACCCACCGGCCTCCGCCAAGTGCCACGACGCCATCGTCCTCTATCTTGATCAACGCCGTCTTCATCACCCATGTACACTTGTGTTTGTCGATGTCTCAGATGTCAGCCACCGCGGCTGGTCACCCGGCCTTCTGGTCCCTCAGTCCAAGCCTCACGTCCGTCTTCACAGCTCTTGGTCCGCCAGCACGGCACGTCTCTACTTGACCTTCACCTCACCGTCGACCACCGCCTCCAAGCTCCACACCTGCACACCACAGACCAAGAGACATGTCGCACAACCCAACTTACACCGTGGTTAGGTCACAAACTCAACCTACACTACAAATGTGCCGGTTTATGACAAAACGTGCGTCATAAACCATGCACCTTATTCCATGGTGACGTTTATATGTTCATAGACGTTCTCTGACATTCTATGAACATATAAACGTCACAAGCCATGGAATAAGGCGTATGGTTTATGATGCACGTTATGTCATAAACCGACACACGTGGATCATATTGACAATCACTCATCACAAAACGAACTACCAGGGCACATATCAATCTTGTATTCGCAGGTAAAGCAAAGAACGTATACATGTTTATAACGAAATAAATAAGAAAAGCTAAGCACAAGAAAATTTGGTACCCTCTGCCACGTGTCCTGAATCACCTGCAACTTAATTCCGTTTGTTTTAGATATGAACCAGACAATCCCCATATTCCTCTGTACCTCTTTTTTTTGGCTTTGCCATCCTTTTTTTTTATTACATATAAGATCTATTGGGTTGTGAAAATATAATACCCTATGCTCTTATGTATAACAAAAAATTATGAATAGTCAAATTGACACAAGGATTCGCTTGGCTGTCCATAACAGCCTATCAGAGGAAATACTTCCTGTTGGGTTCTTTTTACAACAAATCTTCAAATATCTCGAGAATCAAACTATGATTGTCCAGTAAATTAACAAAGCAAGTTGGGCAAATCCTCCAGACTTTTACTGCCCATCAGGAAATATGGATAAGAAAACTATAATTTGTACCGATTAACTATTAAGACATAGAGATGTCCCCAAGAAATCGAGCACGCATGTCTGCATCTGAACCTCAAAAAACATTATGGGGGCGTTCTGTAAACAAATATATATAGATGCACTAGCTCTATGGTATACGAAGGGATTGTTTGGCTACACATAGCTAGTTACTTGTTGGGGCTAAAAATTAGCAAAATTAGGTATGGTTGGCTTGCTAGTTGCTAATAACAACTAGTTGAGACTTGGCTAAAAGATCAATCCACTAATTAGCTCTACTGTTTGAATACACTAGAGCTAATTTTTAGCTAGCTAGTAATTAGCTCATGTATCAAACAGCCCCTAAAGCAAAAATGATTACGATATGTGTACTTATGCAACAATTCCTTTGTAGGTTTCACATGTCATTCTTGGAATAGACATTAGTGTCTACATTTTTAGTGACAGGGACAGGGATTTGAATTGTACTTTGGTTTGTCACTGCAAAACATCAACTATCCCGGAAATTCATAATCAATATATACTGGAAAGTTAGATTTTGAGGACAAAACTTAATTCATTAACAATTGAAAAGTCTCTGCAGACAACACTTAATTAAACATTGCACATAAGAATGTGAACCAAAAAAAAGTTCTCCGAGTGCCGTCCACATACCACGCCTCCCTTTGTCAGTTTGATATACACACGTTACATCTGACGAAAACAACTTCAGAAAGCCAAATGCAGCGTTGACTTAGGCCGCCAGCTGTCAGTTGATCTGCCAGTGTCAATGCATCTCAAATAATGGTACGTATGTCGGCAAAAAGACAATGACTCTACATAGACAAAAAAAAAACTCTATAATATAACTATAACATGGCAGGCCGATCCCTATCCGCCGTCAGTATCTTCGGGTGCATTCATCTTTGCAACAAACTCATTAACTTGTCTCCTTGTGAGATGCTTGACTTCTAGAATGATACTACTAGGTATAGTTAACTCCCATCATCAATTATTATTGGCTAAATCTCTGCAGCAACAGGTCGATAACACTTGTCTTATATAGACTAATTTAGTACTAACGTACAATGGTACGTAACTGTGGTAGTATACAAGTAGTGTGGTAGTATACGAGTACAAGTAGTGTACATATGGCAAATATCTGTTCCGCTTAGGGCACTCCTAATGTATAGTTTCCATAGGTAGTTTCTTTGAAAAAAAAGGTGCAACTTACTCTCTCTATCTCAATGTGTGATCTTGAAGACCGCACCAAGTCAAACCGCGTCTTCTAATTTGAGAGATCGTAGATGTTTTAATGGTTGCTTCCTCATTCAAATCAGTAGCACCATACCTTTTGCTAGAAGATGAATCATGAATGGCATCAAGAGAGGTTGTTGTCCACCATACAAAGATGAGCGACGAGCAGGTTGAGGGAGCACCGGTGCTAGGAACACCGGTATTCTGTGCAGCTGTCACAGTGGCATGAGCAGTAGGAACATTGGCATCTTGATCGCAAGTTACAACAGCACGAGTCGCGGCATTGCCGATTCTAGGGACACCACTGCCTCGCCAAGAACTTGTCTTCCTTAACTGACTCATTCTACGTGATTTGCGGACAAGTTTTGGCTCACCATTGATTGGGGGCGGACCTCGATTGGAAACAACAAGATCTGGGAGACAGAGGGAGGGGAGACTGATGGGAGCATGTGTAGGGACAGGCCATGTCTCGACGAAATTAGTGGCAGGGAGGTCAAGCAATCAGGTGCACACGATACAGCCCTATGCGGGCGAGCGCGGGGAATGTTTTCTCAAGAAGCAATGGTTTTCTTTTCAATAAATAATCTGCCACATTAGTAATTTTTTTCTTCGATAAATAACCTGCCACATCGGTAAACTGTTTTTCTAAGGGTGCAATTAATATCTACAGAAACTATTATGATTTTTTGCATTGAGAGTCCCCAACAAGCCAATATGAACATAATTTATTGATTTTATGGCCAGAAATTGAAATCAAAGTCTTTTTTGTGAAACTAAATGAAATCAAAGTCGAAACAATGTGGAAGGTGCAACGTCTTGTAGAAATGATTTGGTTAGAAAACAGAATTTGGCTGTCCACGTATAATAAATAAAAATAAATGAATGTATATAGCTCTGTGGGCTGTGGTATTCCGGATCGGGCCCAAAACATGGTCCACATGATGAACAACAATATATGCGGTCATTTGACTGTGCCGTATAGTAAGCCGGCACAGCCTTGGCCCACATGGTAAGAAGAAGCCCAATTAACGCTCGTCTACGGCCCAAAAGCACTCCAAGAAACGGCCTGGAATTTTTATTTAGATTCTTAAAATATACTGTATATTCAGTAATATACTGTGCCGTATGCTGTTGAACGAATGCTGAGAAAAAAACTACAGTATAACCTCACGCAACACAGAGAGTAATAATGATGTGGTTGGCACGTTTCTGTCAGTTCCATGTTTCGAGCAGATAAATTGTCCAAGCTGAATTATTATTGACGACCGAGCAAACAAACCCGTCTCTATCAGTTCCGGACCAAAGCAATATGGTGCACCGCATTTTTTGTATTCTTCATTCAGTAGCTGGCCGTACGTCGTCCATCAGGCGCTAATGGAACGACACCAGGGACGCCACCTCCTCCGGCTCGCCAGTCCGGTAGCTGTGTATGTATATACATGTTAGCATGTACTGTTTATGTTCATAAAAAAATGCAATTCTAGACTTTAAGGGATATTCGAGAAATAAAAAAGTACAATTCTAAAGTACCAGATGCTATTAGGTAGGAGGAATCATTTTTTGTGGGACACACACTGACTAAAGAAATCCACCGCACGGCTACTCCCAACCACACAACGCACGAAGATTCCCTGAACTGGTGATAACAGATAGGAGGTACATGATTTTTTAGTTTCATGCTTAGTTTCTCCTCAGTCTAAGAGTTGCATTCTTTTCGACAAAGGGAGTATGTGTCAATCGTTTTACCAGGTAGCCTATATACTTTCACATATTTAGTGGCACAAATCTAATGTGACCAGGAATCAAATATATACTACTTACTTCCTCTGTCTAAAAAATAATGTTATTGTAGTAGATTTGAACTAAGTCAAACTTTGTTAAGTTTTAATGTGTTCATAAAAAATAGTACCATCATTTGTACATTCAAATAAGTGAAAATATGTTGCATTATCTATCAAATGATACTTATTTAGCATCATACATATAATTGGTTAAAGTTGAGACGGATTGACTCCTCATAAAGCAAGAATGATAATCCTTTAGGGACTTACAGAGTACCTCTTTAGCCATGTCTGTCATGATCACACCCGGTGCAACGCAGTTCACACGGATCTTATCACAGGCCCACTCAGCCACTAGGCTCCTCGTCAGCCGGTTCAGTCCTCCTACATGATTAATCATGAATGCAAGGGCAACAGTGATGGAACCAGGGGGCAGCAGGGGCCATGGCCGCCCCCCAAAACAGTGAAAGTTCTTTTAATAGTCTTATAAATATTACAATACAAAGCACATTTTGCCTATTTTGACTCATATTTTTATCAAAATATTGTGATTTTTTGTTATGAACACTAAGTACATATGTAGAAACATAGAAAAATTTGTTGAGAGGTACACTTGTGTATATATTTTCTACATATGAGGTGTCATTATGTTTGTCCGGCCCCCTTAATCAAAGTCGTTGGTTACGCCACTGAAGGACACTAAATTTGAAAATTCTATTCTAAAATGACAAGATTTAGATGTGCCATGATCATTGTGTATGATGAATATTTGTTATGGACGTTCTGTCCTTATGAGTTGAGTTGTTATTGCTTATGAAAACTCATAAGCGAGCTCGTGGAGGTGCAACATGTCTCTTGGCTTGTGACGTGCAAGTGTTAAGCGTGTCATGGTGGTCAATGGCGATGGCGATTTTCAAGCGACGGGTTTGAGCCAGTGGACCACATGTGGTGTAGGATGAGCTTAGATAAAGATTGGATCTAGGGACCAAAGGCTGAAGGATGGACCATGGACAACAAGCACATGGACACGACAGCAAGTACGAGTAGAGGTGAGAAACAGATGTAGACATTATAGTGGATAGGAGTCAAGGTGGTGGTCAAACCAAGTCAAAGCGGGAGTGTGAGCACTTTGTGATCCGATGGTCTTACTCATGGACATAGAGGCTGCATAGAGGCTACGTCTCTCTGGAGAGTTTTGTGGTTTTTAGTCTCAAAACTACAGGTGCAAAGGTTTCAAGGCTTTATCCACAAAATTGGGGGTGGAGAATCAGAGGACGTGTAGCATCATCACTTATCTTGCATTGATGTGGCACAAAATCATGAAGGTGCCAGGTCCATCGGATGGATGAAGAAATATCTAGAACATACTGGCCTCTCCTCCGGCCGCCGCGGTGCTCTTGGTGCTGTCAGTGTCCGTGGAAGAATGCCTCTTCAGGATCGCCATTATTCCGTTCCCGGCTGGCCGGCTTGGCGAAGCTTGCAGCGAAGCGAAGGTGACGCACGCGACACTGCGACAGAAGTAAAAGTAAACGAACTTGCAGAGAGGAAGGATTGGATGCGATGCTCATTACGTACAAGGAAGATGAGTGGCTATAGAAAGAGGAGTCAGAGTACAGGTTGGGGCACCATGGCAAGCAGCTCATCGTCAGACCCTAGACATCAATTGTGCGTTCCAAAAGCCAGCCCCAAATGAACTGGCTGTGGTACTGGTACCTCTGCCGTCGCATGGGAGTCCCTCCGCGGGTTGTCCGGCAGCTTAAGCAAGCGGACGCAAGGTCAGCACAAAGGAGTCAGCTTTGGTGGTCCAGACCGTCCCGCTTACCACTCGGATTGCTCGCACGCCTCCTCGCGGTCAGCTGGCAGTCATGCAACCAGTCAGAGGTAGGGGCACTGGGGCAGTGGGCGTAGAAGAAGAGGATATGGACAAAGGAGGGCGGCGCAGGCGGAGGCCAGATGCCATGGACAGCGGCCGAGGGCAGTGGGCAGAGAAGTACACGGGTGGTGCGGCAAGCGGAGGGTGGAGTAGAGATGGGGCCGGCGGAGCAGGCGGATAAGCGGAGGAGATGACCGGACGAGCGAGCATCGGCCCGGGAAGGTTCGCGACAGCTCGGGTAGAGGATACAGCGGGTTTCAGTGGATCGGACGGACCAGCCAGATCCAACGGTTGTTGTTCTAACGGGCGACGTGGCCCTATTGGGTACCCGCTACACGTGGCAAAATAATAAGCCTGATCTCATGGTGCAGATTTCGATATTGTAAGAATGAAGAAATATCTAGAACATATTGCCCCTATTAGATGCTAGGAGTATTTTAGTCTTTTTCAATGGACCTATATATACGGATATGTCGGGTTGAGAGAGACTGCTCTTGCAATCCTAAATCATTTATTTTTCTTAGCTAGCCAAGAGCACAAGGAGAACGCGGAAAGATGAGTATAGAGAGTGGACAGCTCCAGGGGCGGAGTCACGAATTGAGTATAGGGGGCCATGTATTTGAGTAGAACTAGTGAAACGTATCATGATTGTAGTCACATATATAATGGAATATGTTTTACAAATCCTAACCAAAAACTTACATATCTATTAATGCATCTGAATATCTGATCCAACTTTGTGTGTGGTTGCTGCCTGCCCTAAGCACGCTTTGTGAGAGGTGAAAATTCTAGCCAATTTGGACTGTTCACTGCCGGACAACCCTTGTTTACCGAGTGCCAACTTCTTTGCCGAGTGCATTTTTTCGGGCACTCGGCAAAGAAGCTGCAAAAAAACACTCAGCGAAAAAAACACTCGGCAAACAGGCTCTTTGCCTACGAGTGTTTTTTTTACACTAGGCAAAGAGCATGTTTGCCGAGTATTTTTTGTTTTACACTCGGCAAACAGGAATTACAAAGCATATTTTGAGACCCTAAACGACTTTAAATAAAAAAGTGTTCAACTATAAAGTTGTATAACTTCTTAAGATCTACAACTTTTATATTGGCTATTTCTTCATTCGACAAAGCGATATTAATGTTGTTCATAAAATCTACATCTCCATATATAGTTTCATGCTAATTAGAAGATAGATCTCTAAGTTTTGTAAACAATGTTGCTACCACTATGTTGGATGAACAAATGACCAAAATAAAAGTTGTAGATCTTGAGAAATTATACAACTTTGTAGTTGAACACTTTTTAATCTGAATTAATTTTGCCAGCGAAAAGTACGTCCGAAATTTAAAAAATTTGAAATTTGAATTTTACAAACGACCTCGAATGGAGAAACGGCCAAAATGAAAGTTGTAGATCTCGAAAAGTTATGAAACTTTGTAGTTGACAACTTTTTGATTTGAAATAATTTTGTCAACGAAAACTACATTTGAATTTCTCAAATTTAAAATTTAAATTTTTATAAACGGCTTCGGATGGAGAAACTACCAAATGAAAAGTTGTAGATCTCGAAAACTTATGAAACTTTGTAGTTGATAACTTTCTAATTTGAATTCGTTTTTTGCCTCAAACAAGTAATTTACACTCGGTTTAGTATTAAATGTATAGAGCCCAAATAGGATATAGACACAAGTGACAGTGTGGTGTAGTGGTTGAGGAGGTTACGCGCGAGGGAGAGGTCGCGGGTTTGAATCCCGCCGGCCGCGTAGCCGCGAATTTGGCGCGACCTCTCCCTCGCGCTGGCCGGTTGGATTAGGTAAAAAAATTTGCTATTTTTTTGGGACTTTTTTGATTCGTTCTTTGCTGAGTGTTCAGTCTTTTAGCACTCGGCAAAGCCTTTGACGAGTGCCTGACAAAAAACGCTCGGCAAACACCTCTTTGCCGACTAAACTTTAGGCAAGTGTCTTATGCCGAGGGTGGCACTCGGCAAAGCCTTTGCCGAGTGTAATTCGGGCTTTGCCGAGTGCCCCTGGCACATGACAAAGTAGCTGAATCTGGTAGTGGTTGATTAAATGATTATATAAGAGAATACTACTGGATGATTAAGGATTACCTGCTGCTGCTAGTGGCCTGTAGACAATTTGGACGAGAAACGACGGTGTCAATACAGGACGGCGGCGGCGCGGTGTGTCGTCTCACATCTGGCCTCCCAGTCCGGCTGTACCGGCATCCGACGAACCGGCAAAGCAGAAGAGAGAAGATGAACAAACTAGAACAGAACAGTATACGGCCAGCGGCCGTCTACGCGAGGAAAAGGAAGGCTTGGACACTTCGTATTCAAAACTGTAATGAAGATAGCAGCCGGATAAGCTTAAATGGGCTGCTTCTTGGACCTCTGAGACACTTCACATTTGTGCTGAATGGAAGAGGCTAAACAACTAGTATTATACATGTATATGCTAACTATATACTAAAGGATTAGTAGCAACGTCAGGGGGTGCCAGGACCCCTAGATAGCTCTCGCTCCAATTTATTCACATTTTAGTGGGAGCATGAAGGGAGGTAGCTAATAGCATTGCACCTAGATTTGAGCTTTTATCCATGACACCATTGTTCCGATTTCGTGCAAAATACATTCCCTTCCCGCTTATTTATGTGATTTTCTTTTCTAGGTTTTTGGGGCTCTTTATGTTTGGTTGTTCTTTATTTTCTTTTCCGTTCTTCATGCTTGGTTGCGATTTGCATAGGATTTTTGGGTAAAATGCAATGCTATAACAAGGGTGAGCGATTATAGAGTGTTCTCCACTAACTCCTCCATTGAGCTCCACAAAATTTTGAGTTTTCCGAAATTCCTCCATTTCTTATGTTTTTCTGAAGTCCTTGAGATTGATGAGGTATTGTATTTGCTTTGAGTAAAAATTGAGATATAGGTCCAAATTCCTTGGTTCATTGGAATTTGTTTTTGGCTCCATTCATCCCGTGTCTAGTTCCCATATTTGGTCCTTTCATTTCGAAAGGACGTGTCATGTATGTACTATCATTTTTCCCCCGAAAAAAAAGAAAAAGAAAAAGAAAACTGTCACGTACCTTTGGTGACGCTGTAGAGCGTTTCCTGTGGGAAGGCTAGGAAGCTCGCGATGGAGGAGGTGTCGATGATGCTTCCCCCACTGGCGACGGAGGCCTTGATGAGCAGCGGGTGCGCGAGCTGGCAGAGGTGGAAGCATGACTCCAGGTTGGTCGCCATGATCCGGGAGTAGTGCTCCGCCGTGTACTCCGCCGGCGGCTTGATGATCAGCAGCGCCGCGTTGTTCACCTGTACGGGCGCACTTACTTCGCCGTCAAGCTGCGGTTGATCAATGGGATCCCCGGAGCCGGAGGAGATGCATGGTTTCACCTTCAGCTTACCATGATATCGAGCTTGCCGTCGAAGGTCGCCTTCACCGTGTCCATGAGCTTCTCCCGGTCGGCGCGCACGGCCACGTCGCAGACCGAGACCGTGATGCTGAGCCCCTTCTAGGCCCACCACCGGTGGCACTCCTCCAGGTCCGCCGCGCTGCGGGCGCACGTGTGCACCCGTGCGGCCGTGCGCCGAACCCGGCTAGCTCCTCCACGATCGCGTGCCCGATCCCCTTGCTGCCACCGGTGACCAGCGCTGTCGCGCCGGCCAGGCTCCACCTCTCGCCGCCGACCGACCCTGCCATTCTTTTTTTTTTGTCTGTATCTTGTGCGTTCAACGTCAACTAGTACTACTACGTTGCGATGTGATGCGATGCGAGTGACAAATATAGTACTAATAATTTGAGCCTATTTTGTCATTGCAGTGACAAATAATCTGAGCCGCACTAAACACCAACTGATACTACAGTGCTGTTGAGTTGATCTTCTGTGTTCGACATCAACGAGTGGAGCACAATAAAACCTGTCATCGTCTGTGCGTTCAACTTCAACCAGTACAGCAGCTGCTACCTGCCATCCACTGTTTTCTATGTATTTTGTGTGTTCAACTTTAGCACAATAAATAGCAACACCAATAAATCACACATATGATGGGATAAAGTAGTGACATTTCTTTTGGATCAATATAGCTTTTTAACCTGTCCAATCAGATCATGTACTCCATTTGACAAGCGTGTTCAAATTTATAGATTTATTCTAAAACTTTAGTAGTGTTATTCTTTTTGCTACGGATGTAAGACTCACCGCCGGAATCCGGCTCTTTGCCGAGTGCCTAGTGGTTTGTCGAGTGTTTTTTTTGACACTCGCCGAGTGTCAAAAAGAAAACACTCGGCAAAGAAGTTCTTTGGCGAGTGTTTTTTTTGACACTCGGCACAGAAGCTTCTTTTTGCCGAGTGTTTTTTTACACTCGGCACAGAAGCTTCTTTACCAAGTGTTTTTTCTGACATTCGGCAAAGAGCTCCTTTGCCGAGTGTATCTTTTTGACACTCGGCAAAGAGCTTTTTTGGCGAGTGTTTTTTTTTGCGCTAGGCAACGAAAATTTCAAAGCACATTTTGAAGCAGTAAATTAATTCAAATGAAAAAGTTTTTAACTACAAAGTTGTATAACTCATCAAGATGTATAATGTTTGTTTTGGTCATTTCTTTATATGCCAAAGTGAAAGTAAATTTGTTCACAAATCTTACATATCTCTCTGGTAGTTTATGATTCTACAAGAGAGATATATAAGATCTGTGAACAATGTTAGAACAACCATGTCGGATGAACAGATGACCAAACAACTAAAATAAACTTTGTAGATCTCAAAAAGTTACGAAACTTTGTAGTTGGCAACTTTTTAATTTGAAATCATCTTGTCATGCAAAACTGCGTTTATTGTATTTGCTTTCCGAAATTTTGAGTTTTCCGAAATTCCTCCAATTCTTATGTTTTTCTGAAGTCCTTGAGATTGATGAGGTATTGTATTTGCTTTGAGTAAAAATTGAGATATAGGTCCAAATTCCTTGGTTCATTGGTAATTTGTTTTTGGCTCCATTCATCCCGTGTCTAGTTCCCATATTTGGTCCTTTCATTTCGAAAGGACGTGTCACGTATGTACTATCATTTCGAAAGAAAACTGTCACGTACCTTTGGTGACGCTGTAGAGCATTTCCTGTGGGAAGGCTAGGAAGCTCGCGATGGAGGAGGTGTCGATGACGCTTCCCCCACTTGCGACGGAGAAACTCAGCTAACTGATCTATGATCAGTTCACTTGGAAGGTGTTGATATGGTGTATGCATGCATTAATAGAATTGTGCATGTGTACATGGATATAATTGTTTGTCTCCGTGAACATCGACTTGACAGTGGTGACTTTATCATTTTCGATATTGTCAGCTTAGTCTTTTAAAGATGGTCTTGTGGCGAAAGGGGCGCATAGTGTGTACGCGTGCATCTATATAAGACCTTGTTTGCATCCTATGATCTGAAGTTTAGTTGGATAAATTTAAAGAGCTAAAACTTTAGGCCACTTTAGCTTACTTATTGATGAAGACATGACACCTTCGAATATGATCATTCATTATAAGGTGAGCTCGTTCCTATATTTGCATAGTAATTTCTAATACAATTCACTTGGGTCCACATGGACATGTTATTATTTGCTTGTAGATATAAATGTGTCTCAGAGTGTAAGGCCATTAAAGTTGAACTCTCAGTTCATCAGCGGCCCGACAATACTTCATTGGAAAGGCCATAACTCCTTTATCCGGAGTGAGTTTGAGGTCTATGAGCACTTAATGGAAAGCTTGTTTGATAATCTTTCAAATAGATCTAGTCACGCCTCAATATCACGTTGGTAAGGCCTTCAAATCATCAAGATATACTATCGTTATTTCTATCAGGAGCTATAACGTCGTCGCGGGCTTGTTATTCATACTTGGGACCCAGGCCCAAGTTGGAGCACGCCCCAAGAAGATGGAGAACACCTAAGAGATGCCTAACGAAGTCCTCCTTCTTGGCCATCACCTTAGGAGCCATGCAAGGGCGTCGAAGTCAAGTTAGAGGCCCAATCCAAGTCAAGTTTGAGTCCATCTCAGGCTTTAGGAGCAGCGTATAGTAAAATGGACTCCTATGTCGCATACAGACTGTGTTTTGAATGATCCACATATGGATGGAACAATAATTTGATAAGAAAACTAATGGAAATGGTTTCACATGAAAATTCCATCAGAATCAATGGGAATTGTCAAAACAATTTGACGTCCAAAATCTGTCATGGTGCTATGTCGCCCTCTGTTGGGCCGTTGGGCCTTGTAACGTGTTGGGACACCTTGACGTGAAAAGGGGTCCTTGGACGCCCCTTAGGATATATAATCAATAGCCACCATCTATGTTAGGGTTTGGGTTTTGCGTTAGATTAATCTGTCTTTGAACAATCGCCGTTATCATACAATTGCAATTGTCACTTCAATTGAGTTGCATTTTACCTTGTTGTTACTTGTGTTTTTCAATACGCAGTAGGGATTAGCCTTCTTAGCGAGGTCAACTGGATTGTGACACGGTTGATAACCAGAGGAGATGTGGTGCTAAGGTTGCAGGATTCGGATCTTTGGATCTGAAGCCGGATCGGTGTGTCGCGCTCTGACCAAATCGATAGTTATCCTGAACCTGATGGAAGATCGGAAATTCCATCCCCATCAAGTGGTAATCAGAGCTTCAGGTACGGTATACCGTCAATTTCGCATTTAGCCTATATTAGTTGTGTTTTTGTTGGTCCTATAAATCCAGAAAATTGCCCCATAAAAATATTTGTGTTCATCATTGTTTTCCCCTGGCCCATCACCCGTTGTGTCCTTGCAATATTTTTAATTTCAGTTTGCTTTATTGAATGGTCGTCCGTTGTGTGACATCGTGTTTGTTGGTTTATTCAAGTCTTGGTCTAGTGTCATTAGGTCTTATTTTCTTGAGAGACGTCCATCAGTTTGTGCGCCACTGTGTGTCTTCCAACTTTAGTGATAGTTTATTCCTTTTCGCCAAAACTTACATCCCTTGTGTTTGTTACGTGAGAAAATTAAGGGTGAAACAATAAGTCAAGTTGAGATAGATACATGAGAAAATTAAGGGTGAAACAATAAGTCAAGTTGAGATAGATACATAGTACAATCCCCTTCTGGGCGGCACGGGCGGCGACGCCACCACTGCCCACCTCTCCTCTCTCCCTCCCCATGCCTCCTTGCCGCTACCGGAGCGTGCTGCCGGAGGCCATGCAGCCCACGAGGATGGTGGCGGCGGGGCCCTTCTCCCTTGTTCCCTCATTCTCTCCTCCCTATGGAAGTTCTTTCTGGCGATGGTGGTGGTTGCCCCGGCGGCCGGCTCTCGGATCCACAGCACCAGTGACCGGATCTGGTGCTCTTGAGGCCAGATCAGGCGTCCCCCGCTTAGATTTGGTCGGGGCACTGCCCGCGTGGGCGGCGGCATGTGGAGGGGCCGGGGTCGTTGGACGGCTCGACGCGGCATCCGGTTGTGGACGGCGCGAGAGCCGGCGGATGAGCGAGGATGACGCCGGGCTCCTTCTCCGCTTGCCGCTTCCTCAGCCATGGCGCGTCGCTCGCTAGGAGACGTCGGCTATGGCGGCGGCGGCGGCGACCCAGGCATGTCGGGGAACCGCTGGCCGCAACCGGCGTGGGCGGCGGCGCACGGAGGGGCCAGGGTTTGTTGGATGGCTCGGCGCGGCGGCCGGCCGTGGACAACGTGACACCGGCGGCTACGTCGGGAAGCCGCTGGCGGTGGCCGGTCACACATCACCTCACACAGGCGGCGGTGCCTGTCACTGCCATCCGTGGTCGGCGGCTGGTGCAGCAGAAGGACCGTGGCTACTGCGCACGGGGCTGAGGCGCCATGGCGAAAGCCTGGTCCCTCTTGGGCCGATGACGGCGACGCCTTCGGGCGTCGTTTTCTTCGTCGGAAGCGTTCATCGAATGGCCCTCTCCCCTGTGCGCAGTGTGTCTTCCTTAGGTGAAAACCTTGACCGTCTGGTCAGGCAACGGCGGCACAGATGTGTCGTGTCCCTCCTTGGAGGCGTTGTTTAGGAAGCTCGTGCTCGTGTCTGTGGCGGAAGCTGGCGTCGTGGCGAGGAAGGTGGAGGCTTAGTTGAGGATTCAAGTTTGCAGTGTCCACGACGGAGGAAGGTGGTCAGGAGGAGGGCGGTGACACAGCGATTGGAGGGCTTCACATCTGCTTGACAATGGAGGGCGACGGTTTGATAGGATCGTCCACTAGTTGTGACCACGAAGTTGGCAAGGAGGCCGGCGTGGAAGATAGTGGCCAGCAGATTTGAGTTGCCAAATTGACCTGCGTGGTTTGGCGGTAGGCAGTCCCGCACAGCGGCGGTTGTTTCCGGTGCCAAGAGGCGTTGTGACTGGCAGCCTGAAGACGTGTGGGGCACTTCTACTTTGATGAGACAATTAGGTCCTGGAACTCTGTAATTCTATAATAAGAAACAGCTATATGCATTGGTTGATGCAGAAGCTAGGATATTAATATATTCCCTTTTCTAAAAAAATCCTGATCCTTGTTTTCACATATAAAAAAAGGCTATCCCAATTTGCCTGATCACTTTCCTTTTACCATAGAAACATACCATAGCTGGGGCATCGGTTCACCTGCCTTTTTTTAGTCCACTGCATCAATTGTGTGTGCTGCATGCACACATTTTTTGTGAACGTGATCTAGTATATTTCTATTTTTAGCTGACGCCCATATATTTGGATAAGCATCTTCGTCGTATCACAAAACCAACAATTTTATTTTGGAAGCTAAGCATAACCATTGTTGCCGGCTGAGATTTAGACTTCGCCAAAGTGCGGTTGTGTGCATTCTTTGTGCGGCACTGTCTCAGAGCAAAAGAAAAAAAAAGAAAAGGGCCGAAGGTGCAAAAAAAAAGAAGAAGGAAAAGCCGCACCAATAAAAAAAGGATAAAAAAGTAAAGAAAGAAAGAACCAAAAAAAAGTAAAAAACAAATTCAGAAGTGCTTGCAACCTTTTGTGTCGAGTGTTCTTAGGCTGAGTTGAATTGTTGCTTGCTTGAACTAGGTCCAGGACGAGTATAGGCCGGCGGCATAGACTAGCTTAGGACTACTTTTCAAGAATTAAATTATTGCTATTCCTTGCTACCATATTATTTAGCTTCCCAAGCTCCACATATATACTCCAAATCAATACAGAAAAAGATCTCTGCAATCTCGGTGCTACGCACCCACAGGTATCACGAACTAGCCACCAGTTGCAACATCCACTGCTTTGCTTTGGTAAGAACACCTATAAGAGCTTGGTAAGACGTGTGAGAGTGTGATTCCACTGACCCATAAACAATTGATAGGGCATTTATTTTAATTGCTAACAATATCAAACAACAAGTTTTCGTTTAAGAGTGCATCGCAGGAAATAATGGACCAGAAGTTTACAAGGATGGACCAAATGAAGAACAATCAGCCATCACATATAGACTATAATCATTAAGGTATGAGAGGTAAATTGACCGTACCATCCTATTCTTAATTTTATAATGTAGAAAAATATTTTGATTGGGAGATGGTTATAAAACAAGAGTTTAATTCCCACCTAGTTTCTAAGATACATAGAGTTAAACAAGCTACTAGTGACTTCAAGGATTTTTGCTAAAATTTGGTGGTGAGAATTAGGCAATATGAGATTACAACCCGAATCATGAGATAGACTAAATGAAGCAATGTGTGATCATTTTGTTCTTCTTTCTTATAAGCGTGATTGGCGTAAGAAATTGCAGCGCTTAGAGCAAGGCAATATATCTGTCCAGGAATATTGTGCAGAGTTTCGACAGTGTATATATTGTGGGATAGGAGAGGACATAGAAGATGAAATTATTCGCTTTTATGGTGGTTTGAGTCACGAAATACATGATATTGTTTTTCATATAAAATTTTATACTGTCAACCGTTTCTTCCAGCTTGCTATGCTTGCAGAAAAAGATTTACAGGGATGTTAGTAAAAGAACCAAAGCAACATTAGCGACATCACCAACCAGGTATTAGCAAGGGTGGAGCAAGCATTCACGAAGATCGAGACTACGATAAGCAGATTTGTGGTCGCTTCCGCCACTACAGCGGCATCTTCACCACCACCTCCCACACCTACTTTGGAGCATGGTAAAATTTTAAACCCTGCTGAAATTGTACAACTTCATAGAGAGAGTGCTTCTACTGAGAACAAAGAGATTGATATTAAAAACAAAAATCACCAAGTACTTGAATTGAAATATTCTTTTAAGCTTGCTACAAAATCTGATATTACTAGAATTGGTGATGATGTGCTGAACTTGTCCACCACTCATACTATAATAGAGCAATATTTAGTGGACACAAAGTCTGAATTTCCTTTGTCACAAAATAATTGTTCTGATAGTGCTTGTGATAAAGAAGAGTTGTGTGATAATGCTTTTATTACACCTATGCCACAACTAGTGAATGAGTATTACGCTTTTGTTTTCGAACCAAATACTTGTGCTGAAAATAAGAATTTGCTTCCCATTGCCGCTGAAAAATATGAGCTAAAATTATTGTCTTCTTTAGATACTTTGGATTATATTGAGTTTGATATTATATCTGCACTTAGTACTTTGGAAGAGAAATTTAAATATGCTGATTGTCATGGTTATTTAGATGTTCATATCATTTTATTGGCAAAACTAATTGTAAAGGAGAGTATATGGTGCATCATGTCTATATTAGTTCAAATATGAAATCTACTTTTGTTGTGCTTAAATATGACAAACTAGTGGGCTGCAATAGCTGTAATCTTGTTATGTCGAGATCCCCAAGTTTTGTTATAAAGGAACAGGTTAAATTTCAAGAAGGGGAGCAAATGTTGGCTACTACCTATAACCTCTCCTCCAATTAAGTTCAAACCAAGGACGGTTTGTTGTCAAGAAGGCCAACATGATGAGGACATGACGCCTTCAAATATGACCAATGATTATAAGGTGAGCTCGTTCCTATATTTGCAAAGTGATTTTTGGTACAATTAATTTGGTTCCACATGTACATGTTATTATTTGCTTGTAGGTACAAATGTGACTTAAAGTGCAAGTCCATCAAAGTTAAACTTTCAGTTCATCGACAGCCCGACAATACTTTCATTGGGAAGCCCATACCTCCTTCATCTGGAGTGAGTTTCAAGTCCATGAGCACTTGTTGGAAAAGCTTGTTTGATAAGCTTTTCAAATAGATCTGGTCCTACCACAATATCATGTCGGCCAGGCCTCTAAATCATCAAGATATACTGTCATTATTTTTGCTAGGAGCTACGAAATCGTCATGGGCTTGTTATTCACACTTGGGACCTAGGCCCAAGTTTGAGCACATGCCCCAAGAAGATGGAGAACACCTAAGAGATGTCCAAGGACGTCCTCCTCCTTGGCCACCACCTTAGGAGCCAAGCAAAAGGACGTCCAAGCCAAATTAGAGGCCCAATCCAAGTCAAGTTCGAGTCCATCTCGGGCTCCAGGAGCAATGTATAGTAAAGTGGACGTCCAGGTCGCACACGAACTCCGTTTTCGACAATCCACATATGAATATAAAGATAATTTGATAAGGTAACTAATGAAGTGGTCCCACATCAAAATTACATCAGAATCAACGGGAATCTTCTAAACAAGTTGATGTCCAGAATCTATCAGGACGCTGCGTCACCATCTGTTGGGCCATTGGGCCTTGTAACATGTTGGGACACCTTATGGACGTGAAGAGGGGTCCTTGTCAGGGCACTGCGTCGCCGTCTGTTGGGCTGTTAGGCCTTGTAATGTGTTGAGACACCATATGGACGTGAAGAGGGGTCCTTGACACCCCTTAGGCTATATAACTAGTAGTCGCCGCCTACGTTAGGGTTTGGGTTTTGCTTTAGACTAATCTATCTCTGAACAGTCACCATTATCGGTTTGTGAAACCCCTCGTTGAGATCTTAATCATACATCTGCAATTGTCACTTCAATTGATTTGCATTTTACCTTGTTCTTACTTATGTTCTTCGATTCGCAGCGAGGATTAGCCTCCTTGGCGAGGTCAACCAGATTGTGACACGATTGATAATCAGAAGAGATGTGGTGCTAAGATTGCAGGGTTTGGGTCTTTATGATCTGAAGCTGGATTGGTGTGTCTCTCTCTGACCAAATTAATAGTTATCTTGAACCTGACGGAGGATCGGAAGTCCCGCCCCCATCACTTATATTGTCTAAAGTTTTTGTGAGGTTAGTCCTCCTGTTTGGAGCCACAAAAGCTAAATGTGGTCTAAAGTTTAGTGACTGAACTTTGGACCATGAGCTCCAAACAAGACCTAAGTGTGTGCATTTATACTATCTAATTTGTTAGAAAAAAGAATCATAAAAAAATAAGGCAGAAGTAGCTAGAAGCCCTAAGATAAATTTCAAAATTTCCCACATGTATTGTCCCAAATATCTAAATAGACAAAACCCAAAAAATTTGAAAACCTAAAATCATCTTCAAGTGTCCTTCTTAAACTCATTCTAGAAATCATCAATTGGATATCCATTTGAATAAAAAACACTCTATATATTTTTTTCAGCCGATGTTTCTCTATATCTTGTTCGTAATCAAGAGAGATAGCCTCATTCTCCATCTTTGAATATCGAAAACTACTAAATAGAGGATGACTATATTTGAAGACATAATTAAAGAAAGTGTTGAAGAGTGTTTTATTACCAACGTTACTCATACCAGTTTAAAAAGATATTAAGAGGCTCTCAAAGTTGCTCCAAATCCCTAACACTAATAATTAGCCCTAGCGAACTAATTATAGAGGTTGGGTTCCTTGTGATAGAACCTACCTACCCTGGTTCAAATCCTCGACTTGGTACGAGTGCTCACATTTTTCTAGATTTATTCTAGGATTTAACGGCACCATGCTTTCCGTGATAGGTGACGTCACGTCCACAGCGAGGTGCTTATGGTGACTTCATGAATTTCAAGATCTACTGGCTGCTCATAGCGGTAGGATTTACGTATGTGTGTTCATGAGGGTGAGTATGCATGTGTGTTGTGGACATCAAGGTTGTATTGTGTAATTCTCAAAAAGAAAAAAAACGGCCCTAACCCCAAAGGCAGAAGAATGACATAAAACGGCCCAGCAGAATAACGGCCCATATGGCCCCTACGCTTGTGTACGGCCCAAAACCACAGCCTGTTTTCAGGGTACCTTGGCGTAGGATCTGGCTCGCTGTCTCTGTTCACGTCGGTCTCCTAAAGACTCAAGATGTGATGTGATACTGTTCATGAACCCAAAGATTTGGACCATGCGTTGTGGTGAAAAGTCTTCAGAGCTTATATGCTGAACAATCTTACACTGCAAATTTGACACGGTCATGTTTTGTACCCCCAATCCCAATTATTCCCAAACAAATTAAACGCCAGCCGGAACAAGGAAGCAGTTGCCCCTCTGCACACTCATAGATTCCTCTCCGGCCGGCAGCCGGTTGGATGGATCAGGCACTGATGGTCCGGCCGCCGTCGATGCAGATGACTTGCCCGGTGACGTAGGACGCCGCCGGCATGCACAGGAAGGTCACCAGGGACGCCACCTCCGCCGGCTCCCCGCCACGCCGCAGCGGGATCCTTGACAGTGCCTGCTCCAGCACCCCCGCCGGTACCTGCATGTATATACGTTGTTACATTACATTTTGTATAAAGGGTAAATTTTTCCTACTCCCTGCGAGTAGCTACTCCCCCTACTATGCACTGCCCACGCGGCCACGCGTTCAAACTACTCTTAGCAGGTCACAAACGACTCGAGTAAACCCAGTAGCATGTATACGGTCCACCGCGTATACCAGTCATCCACTGAATAAATGATTTTTTTAATCATTATATTCCTCCGCTCCGGTACGTGACTTCCATTCAAATTCATTCCTATCCCGTGAGGCCAGCCGCATTTGGAGACGGCGATTCCTCCCGACCCTGACTTCACCCAGCGGCGGCGCTCTCTTCTTCCTCCTCCCACCCCACCGTCAGGCACCCCTGGCCTCTTCCTTCACTGGTGCCTGGCCTCACATGGCCGAGGCGCCCGGCCACGGCGACCTCTGCCCCTCGAGGTGAAGTCAAACTATTTCAAGTTTGACTAAATTTATACAAAAAATTACTAATGATTATGTTATCAAATAAGTATTATTAGATTTATCATAAAATATATTTTTATATTCTACGTATTCGGTGTCATAAATATTGATGTTCTTTCCTATAAATTTAATCAAACTTGAAATGATTTGACTCAGGACAAACCTAAAACATCACTTATTTTGGGACGGAGCGAGCAGTAGAAAGTTTGTACTTACCTCGTTAACCATGTCCGTCATGATCACTCCCGGCGCGATGCAGTTGACACGGATCCTGTCGCGCGCCCATTCGGCAGCCAGGCTCCTCGTCAGCTGGTTCAGCCCTCCTGCGTGGATGCAAAAGCAATTTATGTTTGCATGTGTGTATGGAGTGAAAAATTCATTTAGAACTTCAAAGTTGAAATTCTTTTTCTTCCAAAATGATGTCATGCACTACTAGTCTACTACAACCTTTAGCCGTGGAGTAGAGCGCTTCCAAGGGTAAGCCGACGAAGCTGGCGATGGAGGAGACGTGGACGATGCTTCCGCCGCCGGCGACGGAGGCGTTGAGGAGCATCGGGTGCGCGAGCTGGCTGAGGTGGAAGCACGACTCCAGGTTGGTCGCAATCATCCGCGCGAAGTCCTCCGCCGTGCACTCCGTCGCCGGCTTGAAGAAGAGCAGCCCCGCGTTGTTCACCAGGATGTCGAGCTTGCCGTCGAAGGTAGCCTTGACAGTCTCCATGAGCCTCTCCCGGTCGGCGCGCACGGCGAGGTCGCAGGCGGAGACGGTGACGTCCAGCCCCTTCTCAGACCACCGCCGGCGGCACGCCTCCAGGTCAGCCGCGCTGCGCGAGCACGTGTGCACCCGCACGCCGAACGCAGCGAGCTCCTCCACGATGGCGTGCCCGATCCCCTTGCTACCGCCGGTGACCAGGGCCGTCGCGCCCGCCAGGCTCCACCGCTCGCCCCCGCTATGAGTCCCGCCGGCGACCGCCATGGCCCTCTCCCTCCGTTCTACGTCTCCGTACGCGTGTCTCACCTCTCAGTTGACGCAAGTATATGCTAGCTAGCTGCTTCAGTAATTCGGTGCTTTATGAGCAAACAGACACCACACGAAAAATCTGGTAGCGAGCTTGTCGCCTACGAGCCTCTGAAATCTGAATTCTGATACAAATACAGTGTCCATTTGTCCGTGTCATCCGATTGGACGCACGTCGTGGAAATTGGCCACGCCAGTCGCTGCACGTCGTGGAAATTGGCCACGCCAGTCGCTGCACGTCGTGGAAATTGGCCACGCCAGTCGCTGCACGTCGTGGAAATTGCAATGAAAGGCTACTAGTAGTGCTGTCGGTAGTCATAGATACTGTACTTTGAAAATGTCCAGGAAGATTTTAAAACTTTAATTTGACCGGGAAACTGTGAAAGCTTAAATAAAAATATCCACACTTTTCCATCTTTTCTTACTATTACTAATTAGAAATTAGACACCTAATAGAAGCATCATGGTATTTTTTACCAGACGTGCTAGGAAAAGTTAATAAATCCAATCAATTTTTTTAAGAACATGATTAGCACGTGTTTCATTAAGCAAGAGCTAAAGTTTACAGCGTCCTGCGACACGTTTCGGCGAGTTGCCGTCAGTGATAGAGAAGAACCCAAAAAAGACACCGCTAACCGGTGAGCAACACGTAGGAACTAATTATACAAGAAACATTCTCGCCTTTAATTTGTCAGACTCTAATCTTTATTGCCGGAAATAGCCATTGGAATTATTGCCATTTATAAAAAAGTATGTAACACTGTCATTATGAAAAGCACATAAAGTAATGATAATGCTTCGTATAGGGCGTCTGTTCGTCTGAAGGACACGCCCCGACCGTGCCGCGTGTCCCCGCTCGCACAGATTCGCCCCACCCACCTCGCGTCCCACCCACGTCGCCCGCGCAGATTCGCCTCGCCCGCCACGACTGTCTCCATCAGCCTGCTGCAGCGCCTCCAACACGTCTCCCGCTCACCGGGACTCGTTCCGTGGGACCGCCTCCATCGCCCCACCCGCCTTGCGTCCTGCCCACGTCGTCCGCGCAGATTTGCCTCGCCCGTCACAAGTCACGCAATTTCTCGCGCGAAAAACACGCGCTTCGGGGCCGCCGGCGCTCAAACTCCCGACCTCCTGCTGTGCATGTTCGTCCACTAACCACTCCACCTGCAAGAAGCTTGTGTTCAAATGAGATTTTCGTTTTAGCCATTTTATGTTTATCTGGTTTTGAAATGAGTATTTGGGATTCTAAATGAATTCAAATGAAAAAGTTGTCAACTACGAAGTTTTATAACTTTACAATATCTATAACTTTGGTTTTGGCCATTTCTCCATCCAAGGTCATTTGAAGAATTTTAATTTCAAATTTGAGAAAATTCAACCATATTTTACGCTGCATAAATGATTTCAAATGAAAAAGTTGTCAACTATAAAGTTGCATAACTTTTCAAGATCTGCAACTTTGTTTTGTGCACTTCTTCATCCGAGGTCGTTTGAAAATTTTAAATTTTAAATTTTAGAAATCAAACATGATTTTCATTAGATAGATTATTTCAAACGAAAATATTTCAACTACAAAGTTGCATAACTTTTTTAGATCTACAACTTTTGTTTTGGTCGCTCCTTCATCTGACATTCTTAAATATCACTACACACTCACTTGTTACTATGGAACATATGCCCTTAGTTGGTGCTAACTTATATAAAATCTTGCCAATTATCGATATATAGTACCCTGTGTACCTCGTAAGGAAGGGAGAAGATCTAGTTCGACTAGAATTTCTTTCATGCAATCCTAGTAGTAGTACTGTCCTGTAATCCTACTAAGTGTAACCGACTAGGACTCTGGCCTCCTGCACTATATAAAGGACGGCAAGGCTCCTTAGATCAGGAGATCAGACAATAGGAACAGACTTCACAGTCTAAACCCTGTAAGGGACCAGAAAAATCAATCCAACGCAAAGGCTAATGCTAACTGGACGTAAAGGCTATTACTCGATCACGAGGGCCCGAACCAGTATAAATCGACTGTCTCTTGCATTAACTGTTGAGTTCTGCATACGCCGAAGCCTGAACAACTATCCTGGGTATCCCCGTGCCAGGTAGGGGCTTTTGACGGATTTGCATCCGAGAGCTTGATGGACCTCAACAACATGATCTTCCCAGCGAAAACAACCTTCGTCTTCGGATCCTGGATTTGTCAGGCGGACGGTGACGGCAAGCTCCATAGCCGCCTCCTCGTAGATTCAGGAGTTCACGAAGGCCTCGCCGACTCGACAACAGTGGTAGACCAACTTGCAACGTCTGAACCAACTCAAATTTCGCGGGTAATCGACTCCAACTCGGACTCTGTCTAAGCATCTGACTCAAAGTCCAACCAGAGTTCTTCCATGACAAACCAAGTTCTTTTCCGATAGGGCTCCGAAATGCAGCATCAACCTATCAAGAATTCAACTTGGGATTCCTTCAGAGTTCCTTCAAGAAGCCGGATCTTTTTCCACTTAGACTCAACAACATGGATACATCTTACCAAGCACTACTTCATGGATCAACTAGTCCAATACCGGGACTCGTTCCGCGGGACCGCCTCCATTCCCTCCACCCGGCTCACGTCCCGCCCATGTCGCCCGCGCAGATTCGCCTGGCCCGTCACAAGTCACGCGATTTCTCGCGCGAAAAACACGCCCTTCACGCCGCCGACGCTCGAACTCCTGACCTGCTGCTGCGCATGTTCGTCCCCTAACCACTCCACCTGTAAGAAGCTTGTGTCCAAATGAGATTTTTCGTCCTAGCCATTTTATGTTTATCTGATTTTGAAATGTGTATTTGGGATTCTAAATGAATTCAAATGAAAAAGCTATCAACTACAAAGTTTTATAACTTTTCAATATCTATAACTTTGGTTTTGGTTATTTCTCTATCAAGGTCATTTGAAGAATTTGAATTTTAAATTTGAAAAAATTCAACCATATTTTACAAAGCATAAATGATTTCAAATGAAAAAGTTGTCAACTATAAAGTTACATAACTTTTCAAGATCTACAACTTTGTTTTGTGCGTTTCTTCATCTGAGGTTGTTTGAAAAATTCAAATTTTAAATTTTATAAATCAAACATGATTTTCGTTAGATAGATGATTTCAAACGAAAATATTTTCAACTACAAAGTTGCATAACTTTTTTAGATCTACAACTTTTGTTTTGATCGCTTCTTCATCCAAAATTCTTAAATATCAATACATACTCACTTATGACTATGGAACATATGACCTTAGTTGGTGTTAACTTATATGAAATCTTGCCGATCAAATACAGGGACATCATAACAACTTCAAACAAAAAAGTTGTGAAACTACAAAGTTGTATAACCTTTTAAGATCTACAACTTTTGTTTTGGGTGCTTCTGCATCCGAGATCCTTAAATACTACTCCACACTCAGTTATGACTATGGAGCATATGATACTGCTTTGGTATTAACTCTATAAAATCTTGTAGTTTTATTTGGACATTCAAAGGATCTCAAATAAAAAATGTTTGAACTACAAAGTTGTTGATCTCATCGAGTACTATAGCTTCGATATAAAGTTCGTCTTCATCAGACATCATATGAGAAAGTTATGAAGTTTTCTTGCAGCATATCACTATCGATTCAAGCCACGAAATGATAGTATCAGTGTCGGTTATTGGCTAAAACCGACAGTGATGACCCAATATCACTGTCGGTTCTTAGCTAAAACCGACAGTGATATGAACCGGCAGTGAAGACCCGAATATCAGTGTCGGTTGGTCCCATCACTGTCGGTTTTAGCCAAAAACTGGTAGTGATGTGATGCAGCCCATAGTGAAAGTCATATCTGTAGTAGTGGTATCCCGTAGGGAAAACAAGAGATAAATGTGGATTAATTGCCAACTAAAATTGCCAGAACGGCCTTTTTTTTGTACAACTGTGCCTCCAGTATTTATAGTCAATACTAAGGGCTGTATTGAAACTACAAAAGGGTTGACAGCTAACTAGCAACATCAATACAACGGCCGGGGGCAGTGAGGTAATCCTCCGTACCCCAGGCCAACAGTGGCGGACCTAGGATTTTTCCTTAGGGTATGCCACTGTAATTTTTTTCATACAATTTGGTATAATCCAAATAGGACTTTATATAATCCATATTATGATTCATGCCATCTACTAAGGGAACTTCAAATGAATTTGCTGGTATGTGACAAATGATAGTGCATCAACTGAACAAGCCCAGTAGACTTCAGACTTCTGCAGTCTCGAGCAAAAATTTATGGTTTTGGCCCTACAAACATTTGGATGTCATGGAGTACTATATGTGGTCAGAGCCTACTCCAATCTTCAGGTTTTACCAGTGATCACTACCTAGATCAGTATTCTAATAGAAATAGTTTTAACATTTTATAGGAAAGATCCCATTTTTTAGTCTCACATTCATGTGTTAGCTTGCGGATGACTAACTAAAATGACCATATATGTATTTTGAATCAATGTAACAAAAGCAAACAGTAAGCAGCACATAGTTCCGTTTCTTGTCAATGATCGCCAAAAAGGTGAGTTGGGTTAGATTCCCCAACCTTTTGGTTTAGCAAAAGTAAGAAATAAGCAAGAGAGGATTGTGCCAAATTAAGTGCAAACCTGTTGCCGCTTGCCAGCCTTATTGGGTCTTCAGTCTCCATAGCGCTTGGGCTCTCCGCTCTCCACCGGCCCTCAGGCATAGCTCAAACGTGCTTGACGTTTGGCCTCTCATCAGCCTCATCCGTCGATTGATGTCAGGGCGTCAAGCCGCCGCCACTCGCAGAATCGCCCCGGACTCATCGCGCAACGATAGGGTAAGTCAAGTGCTCGACATCATGAGATGGAGCCAGACTATGACACGGTTTGGACTGCCATGACTGCTTCGATTGCGATTAGGGCCATGGCGTAGATATCGTAGGTGTCGATTCGCCCTATGGGTCTGTCTTTCGGTCTGCGATCAACTGCATGTACAAGCGCGTAGGAGAAACATACGTTCGTAGCCGCCACCGCTCGCATGATTGAGGAATTTTCATTCTTACGGGCTGGATCCTAGGGTATGCCGTGGCCCTACCGGCATACCCTGTAGGTCCCCACCCCCCTGCAGGGCAACCACTCCTAACCCTAACTGGGCGAATGGGACAGCCGCCAGCTCCATGTCAGGTCACTCCCGCGGCTTCTGAGGAACCCCCACCACGTTAGTCAGGGGTTCCCCTTCGCATCGATGGTCTTGCACCCTTCCCTACAGTCAACGGCCCTTCGCTGCGGGGGGTACGGCCCGCAGCGTGGTCAGTTATCAGACCTGGAGTGAAGGTCAGGAGATGGGCAGGGTGTCAAGCTAGAGTCGCCTTACCCCAACACCAGCATTGTCACAGGCGGCACCCGTGGCTAGCATACTTATTACCTACACGCACGCAGGCCGCGCGTATGTACTCATGGCGCCGGCAACAGGCGGGAGCAGTGGCAGCGAGCGGTGGAGCATGGTCGGCACTACAACGCTAGTTACCAGTGGCAGCATGGGGATTGGCCACGGGATCGTGGAGGAGCTGGCCGGGTTTGGCACACAGGTGCACACGTGCGCCCGCAGCGCGGCGGACCTGGAGGAGTGCTGCCGGTGGTGGGCCGAGAAGGGTCTCCGCGCGTCCCCGTCTCGGTCTGCGACATCGCCGTGCGTGCCGACCGGGAGAAGCTTATGGACACGGTCAAGGCGACCTTCAATGAAAAGCTCGATATCCTGGTAAGCTAAAGGTGAAACCATGCATCTCCTCCGGGCTCCGGCTCCGGGGATCCCATCGATCAATCGATGTCAGCTTGACACGGCGAAGTTAGTGCCCGTACAGGTGAACAGTGGGGCGCTGCTGATCCTGAAGCCGCCGGCGGAGTACACGGCGGAGGACTACTCCCAAACGGCAACAAGATAATGGAGTTTGTTTGCTCGGCCGTCACCGACAGGCCAATAATTCACCTTGGAACTCGGCCGTCCCCGTCTGATCAATAATTACTGTCTGTGCCGTTTGATTGCTGGGTTGGGCTGAAAACATGATCTTGTCAGATTGTAATGTAATTTTTTTGGCATTCGTTCAGCAGCTCGAAATTAAAGATCTTTCACCAGAACACATGCATCAATATCAATATATCATCATCATTCGAAGTTTGAAACAGTCTATTAGGAAGGTCCAGTCACACCCGTAAAATCACCTAGAACACTCATCAGAAGCGTGTCGTTTGTATGGTTAAACTCTTTTTTTTAATTACAATGGTAGGCAAACATTTTGCGTATTCGAGAAAAAATATCATCATAATGAGTTTCAAAAGACAGCGAGCCAGTTTCTAGGCCATGGGACAAGCCAGAAGAATGCAGGATCCATGAGAGTGCTGCCTCGGTCGGCGGCATCCACGGCGCATCCATTGCGATTGTGGAGGCCGTCGTCGCCTACCTGCGACATGGGCATTAGTCGGCTGCGGCCTGCGGACGTCCATAACGAAATGGCTGATCCGAAGGGAGATGGATACGTTGACCCACTTGGGGCTTTTTTGGGTCTTGGAAGGGGCTGGGTGAGTAAATAATAATAACTGAGAAATAACTAATTAATCTCGTCTCGAGAATTTGTCTGTCCAATTTTCAAAGGTGCTTATAAGATAGGATTAGCGTGCGTGTTCATAGAGTGAGTATACGTGCGCCATGAGATTCTGCATAGTATTGTGTGATAACTAATGAAAAAAAATGTGGGCTGCTTTTGAGATACGTGCAATTCTAGGAGAGAGGACTACCGGAGCAATTGTCATCATAACAAAAATATAGAGACAGTAGCGTGGTGCCACAAAAGAAAATACGCAGTAATAAAAACCAATAAGACAACCAGCGGAGGTTGCAGTTCAGAACGCGAAATGACAAACGGATTGGAGGACGAAACATGAACACGACGAGCCTTATTCTCTGCCGGCTAAATCACCTGCTAGATCAGGCACTAATGGTCCGGCCGCCGTCGATGCAGATGACCTGGCCAGTGACGTAGGACGCTGCCGGCATGCAGAGGAAGGACACCATGGACGCCACCTCCACCGGCTCGCCGGCCCGCCGCATAGGGACCCTGGATAACGATTGCTCCACGACCTCGGGTGGTGCCTGTTAGGAGTATTTAATTTACATGTCAACTAATTTCATGTAGGCAATTATATAGACTAATTATGTCTCCATAGGAGTTTAAGTACCTCTTTCGCCATGTCGGTCATGATGTGTCCAGGTGCCACGCAGTTCACACGAATCTTATCGCTGGCCCACTCGGCGGCGAGGCTCCTTGTAAGTTGGTTCATTCCGGCTGTCACGCACCCAAATAAAACAAATTTACTATCAAGGACATAACATATTGTAAGACAAATGACGTATATACCCTCTGATTACCATATTTAGGTTGGTAATAGACATTAATGAGGTATACATGGGTCTTTTGGGTGCTTGTTATAATTTGGTACAAACTTTGAACTCTGTATTCCTTATATTCAGGAGGAAGGGAGTATCTCAAACAAGTAAATTTATACATATGCCCTTACGGTGTGTGTGTGTGTGTGATTCAAATACTTTCGAAGTTTCCAGTTTTTGTGGTGTGCCGTATGCCAAGCAGTATATCAAGGGAAATGGAATGTCAAATTCAAAATTCGAACAGAACAATTCCCACTTGTACTTGTCTTGACAAGTAGTTGGACAATTTTTTTCCATCATCTTGACAAGCAACTTTAATTAATTAATTTCTTCTAATACAATACTTCGTCAAACCTTATAAAAACAACAAAAATGAATAATTATTTACTTTAAAACTTTGGAAGTTATGCTTAGAATTGTATTCTGAAATCAGAATATCTGAAAAGTCTTGTGAATCTGGAAAATTATAAAGGCTTATACCTTTGGCGGTGCCATAGAGGGTGATGTCGTGGTAGGCCAGCAAACTTCCAATGGAGGAGACATTGACAATGCTTCCGCCGCCGGCGAGGGAGGCGTTAAGGAGGAGAGGATGCGCGAGCTGGCAGAGGTGGAAGCACGACAACAGGTTGGTCGCCATGCAACGTGAGAAGTCTTCCGCCGTGCACTGCGCCACCGGTTTCAGGAACAACTGTGCTGCATTGTTCACCTGTGTACGCGCAAGAATGTATATATCACTACTGCAAAAACGATTTTGAAAGACAAAATGTTTGATGAATAGAGGTAGACAAAAGTAAGGTAGTTTCTAAAGATAACCAATGGTTTTTAGAGGCGCGGTCGACTTATTTTTGAAGCTAAGGCCGGTCAAGAATCCATTAACAGAGGCAGGCAGACTTCTTAAGAGGTTTGTCTCACTAAATGAACCTAAGACTCATGAGGCCTAAAACTTAACACGCATATATAAGCACACATGTAAGGTTCTGCCATCGCCTTCTCTCTTCCCTTAGCTCTCTCTCGTTGTTTCTCTCCCGACTCAACACAGTGGCAACCCTCTCTAACTCCCAAGCTGCTGAGGGCGCACAGGGCGGTAGTTGGCGACTTGGTGTAACCAACCCGACACACTCTCCCTTCTCTCACCCTCCCTCTAGGTGGGAGAACCAAGCCAAGGGCACAGAGCATAGTGGAGAAACCTTTGTCGGCGGCTCTGGTTCGGCTTTTCTGTCCTCAAGCTTGATGCCATCGATGGCTCCAGTGAGATCTGTGGCAGCATGGCAATGGTTGGCATGTGGACTGCAGTTGGGCTCGGTAGCAGGCCTCTAAAAACGCTCAACACCCATCTCTAAAAACCTTTTTTTTTGCGCTAGTTTTTTTTCACTCTTCCTACATCTCAGTCGACTGAGATGTGCTGGTTGTTAAGCCGACGGCGCTTGCGCCCCTTCCCCACGCGCATGCGCACGCATCTCCTTCTCTCCTTCTCTCCCCCAACGAGGTAGGCCCTCCTCCTCCTCATCCTGGATCTGCGAGTTAGAGTTTCGGCGAGCTTCTCCTCTCTCTCCCCAACTCCAGCGAGCTTATCCTCTCTCTCTCCCAACTTCAGTGACCCTAGTAAAACACGGGGCCCCGGGAAGATAGACAGGCCAGGCGGTGGGGACGGCGCCCGGGCAGTTCGGGGCCCTAGCGACGTTGGAGGCGACCGTTCACTGGAGTTGGAGAAGAAAGCGGCGGCGGGAAGAGGGGAGGAGAAGAGGGAGTCTACCACAGGTGCGGTAGGGTCTCGCCGGATCTCCACGGCCGCGGCCGCAGCAGTGGAGCTCTGATAAGACCCTACCGCGGCAGGGCGGCGGGCAGCTGTGGGGGGCAACTTCTGCGGTGGCGGGGGTGAGAGCTGCTGGAGCCTAGAGGAAGAAGATGAATAGGGGCTAATCTGTACCGTCTGTTTACGATCCAAGGGCTGAGATGAATCGCCTTAAAGAAATCCAAATCTCAGGCGCCAGGAATATAGCAACATCCTTTTTTTTTTAGGGAACTGAAGGAGCTAAATCCCCTACAGGAAAGGATGCATTAAAAAGAACAGGAACAAGTTTTACAAATGAGAGGAGGTGCATGGACGCTCAGTATGACGTATTGACGTGTGATCTGCCGTCGTCGAATGGACATGGATAGGATGTACGGGAGAGGACAGTAGGTTTCACTTTACCAGAATGTCGAGCTTGCCGGCGAAGACGTCCTTAACGGTGTCCATGAGCACCTCCCGATCGGCGTGCACGGCGAGGTCGCAGGCGGAGACGGTGACGTGCAGGCCCTTCTCGGACCACCGCCGGCGGCACGCCTCCAGGTCAGCCACGCTGCGCGAGCATGTGTGCACCCGCACACCGAAGGCAGCCAGCTCCTCCACGATGGCGTGCCCGATCCCCTTGCTACCGCCGGTGACCAGCGCCGTCGCGCCCGCCAGGCTCCACCGCTCGCCCCCGCTGTGAGTCCCGCCGGCGGCCGCCATGGCCCTCGATCACCCTCCGTACTACGTCTCCGCGCACGTGTCTCACCTACCAGTGTACGCAAGTATGCTAGCTAGCTACTTCTTCAGTAATTCGGTGTTTTATGAGCAAACAGACACCACACGAAAAATATGGTAGCGAGATTGTCGCCAACGAGCGTCCGATACAGATACAGTGTCCATTTGTCCGTCTCATCCGATCCGAGACGCCAGAAGAGTGTACTTTTCGCACAGTTGTTTCCAGCCGTTCATTTGGTCGACAATTTCTGGACAGAGACAAAGCGGAACAGCCGTGTGCGTCTCTTCCTTGCAATGAAAGGAGTGCTGTCGGCAGTCGTAAATACTCCCTCAGTCCTTCGAAGGATGGATTCCTAGACTTGTCTTAATTCAAACTTTTTAAATTTTGACTAAATTTTTAAAATAAAGTGTTAAGATTTATGGTACCAAATTAATATCATTAGATTTATCATAGAATATATTTTCATAAAATGTTTATTTTATGCCATAGATATTGATGCTCTTTTCTATAAAGTTAGTCAAACTTAAAAGCACGGATTCAAGGAATCCATCCTTTCAGGGACAGAGGTGTCCAAGAAGATTTTAAAACTTTAATTTGACCAGGAAGCGGTGAAAGCTTAAATAAATATATCTGCAGTTTTTCATGTTATCTTACTATTACTAATTAGAGACTCTAACAGAGGTATCACGGTAATTTTTATCAGACGTGCTAGGGAAAATAAAAAAATCCTAGAAATTCTTTTTCGAGAACATAATTAGCACGTGTTAGGAGCCAAGAAGTTTACAGCGTCCTACATCACGTTTCGGTGAGTCGCGGTCGGTGATAGAGAAGAGCCCAAAAAAGACACGGCTAACTGGTGAACAACACTGACCTAATTACACAAGAAACATTCTAGCCTTTAATTTGTTAGACTCTAATCATTATCGCTAACAATAGCCATTGGATTTATTGTTGTTTATAAAAAAAATTACGTAACACTCTCATTATATAAAAAGAAAGTAATGATAATGCTTCCTGTAGGGCGTCTATCCGTCCGAACGACACGCCCCGCCCGTGCCGTGCGTCCCCACTAGCGTGGATTTGCACCACCCGCCTCGCGTCCCGCCCACGTCGTCCTAGCAGTTTCACCTCGCCTGCCGCGACCATCCATCCGCCTGCCGCGGCACCTCCACCGCGCCGCCCGCCCACCGGGTCTTGTTCCGCGGGACTGCCTCTATTCGCCTCAACCGCCTCGTGTCCCGCCCACGTCACCCGTGCAAATTTGCCCTGCCGGTCGTGACCGTCTCCACCATGTCGCCCACCCATCCGGACTCGTTCCACTGGACCACCTCCAGTGCGCCACGGATTCGTCCGGACTAGTCGAGTCCGCCGTGAGCACCTTCATCCACCTGATGTGGTCGCCTCCACCATGCTAGTTATTGTCGCGTTGCCCGGCCGGACTTGTCCTGCCTACAACGGGCGCCTCTATCCACCTGCCGCATCCGCCTCCATCGTGCTAGTTGGCCGCGTCGCCCGCCTAGGTTGCGCTGAAAGTGCATGTTGCGAATGTATGTTTTATGTGTTTCAAAGTTATGTTGCAGGTGTTTCATATGGATATTGCAAAAGTATATTCGAATGTTGCATATCTTGTAATGGCTAAAAATGTATGTTGTATGTTTCTATTCAAAATGTTTCATCTGTTTCAGACATATGCTGCAAGTGTTTTATCTAGATGTTGCGTATGTTTTACGCATATGTTGCAAGTTAATGTTCCAAATATTTTAGGTTTTTTAGATGTATATTGTAGCAAGTGTTTCATGTTTTCAAGTGTATACTCTTGAGTGGGACAGTCGGAGTTGCACGGCGTGCATCCGCAAGTAGGGTGCGTGTATTCCCGCGTGTGCGCGCGATAAGGAGCAGGCGTGGGCGGTCCCGCATGTGTGCGTGGGCGGTCCCATGTGCACGCGTAAAACGGAGCAGGTGCGACAGTTCCTGCATTCGCGTAGGTATTCGTCTACTGGTCCTTTTAGCCCAAGGCTAACAGTAGGTGCTGCCCCCATTGGTGGTGCCCTTAATGAAAGGCATAAAGTAACTTTTTTTTACGCTAGTTCTCACGGGGTCAAAACCGCTGCAAGCATCGTTGTTCGAGGTGGTGTCAAAGTGCGTGTCTCCTATGGCTCGGGTGGACTTAAGAATACAAGAATCAGAGAGGGGACGCAATTGTTTATCCTGGTTCGGGCCAATCGATGCCCTACGTCTAGCAGCTGATGATCCTTATACTCAAGAGCACCCAAAATCTAGGGGGTTACAACAGAGTGTAAGAGAGAGAGAGAGAGATTTGGGTGGGGACATTTTCTAGAGCTGATGGCCGAAGAATTAGGTTGGATGAAAAATAATTAGTAGCAGAAATTTGGGCTTTTTAATATTATACTAGTAAAAATACTCGTTTGTTGCAACAGAATCTGATATATCTTGGAATCATAGATTATACTGTTGTTGGACGTAGTTGTTCTAACTCTTATAAACACAGATCATGAGTTGATTTCACATATATATGAAACATATAGGGACGTAATGGCAGGGTAGGGTTGTCATATCCGATTTTGATTATGTTTCTTGACATGTGGATGTGGAGGATGAACTCAAGTGCTAAGGTGAGTTCAAAGATCTATAATGCTTTTTGCACAAAAAAAGATCTATAATACTTTATTTGTTATTTGTTTTTTCTATTTTATAAGAGAAAACAGGAGTTAAAAGGGGGAAAGAAAAAAGGTAACCGAACCAAGAAAAAACAGGAGATAAAAAAGAGAAAACAAAAAGTCACGGAACCATAGGTATATAGATATAGATTGGATTGGATGATAAATTATTTAAGATTTTAATCATGAATTATTTATTTTATATTATTTTAAGAGAAAGGGAGACAAAAAAAAAAGAAAAGTAAAAACTCATGACACCATAGGTATATAATTATAGATTAGATTGGATGAGAAATTATTTGATTTCAATTACGGATTACTCCCGCCGTCCTATAATATAGTGCATTCTAACATTCAAATTGTCCTTAAATATAATGAATTATAGAGGGAAAAACCAATTTTGCATTAAATACTTTACATTCATCAACCAATCACCATTAATCATGTTGATGATAGCATCTGATTAGGAAAATAAATTGAGAGTACATGTGTTTTTACATTCTCTCTTAATTTGTCTTAAATTTTCTAGAATGTACTATATTATAGGACAGATGAAGTATTTCTTAGATTAGATATGGATAAAGAGTTTAAAGACTCATTTATACTATATTTTGTTATTACCATTTTTGTTTATAAGAAAAGGGAGGTAAAACATAGAACAAAACAGTCACGTAGAGAATTGAATGTGGGGAAGGTGAAACGGAAAAAACGAAAAAAAAGAACGTGAAAGGGACACGCGGACTGGAATGTTTCTATCTATGGAAAAACGGTTCCATGAACGTGGGGAAGGTGAAACGGAAAAAAAAACGAAAAAAGGAACGGGAAAGGGACATGCGGACTGGAATGTTTCTATCTACGGAAAAACAGTTCCATCCGACCCAAAATTCTAAACGTTTCTATCGCGAAGAAGAAAAAAAACGGAAAAAAAAACAAGCGGAAAGGGACACGCGGACAGGAACGTTTCTATCTTTGGAAAAAAGGACGATTCAATGTGATGGAGAATTTTGAACTTTTCTATCGCCAAGAAGAACGGACGCACAAACTTTTTCTGAAACTGACGACTGAGGCCGAGACACTCTAGGATTATTAGGTTCGATGAAAAATTATTAGTGGCAGAAATTTTAGCTCTTTAATATTTTGTAGCAAATATGCATGTGCGTTGTAACGGGAACTTGTTGTATGGTCACTTAAACCACTTAAGGCTAGAAGATTTATTTCAATGATTGCATTATATGTTTGTATTCACTTTGCAATTGGACTTTGTACTATGTCTGGTCGCATGCTATCCTATCATGTATGGTGATAGACTACGAAGACACTTTGTAATCTAATTTATTTTTTTATAATTACACGGTACAACGTAGACGCTCAAAACATGCACGTATATTTGCCCCTATGAACACACGCATGCAAACCTACCTCTGTGAGTACCTTCGAAGCATTGAGTCGTCAGATCTCGAGATTCAAGAAGTCACCATAGGCACCTCGCTGTCGACTGGGACATCGCTTACCACTGAAAGCATAGCACCGTTAAACCTGGAATAAATTCAGGAAAATACAAGCACTCGTGCCAAGTCGAGGACTTGAACCCGGATGGACAGGTTCCACCACAGGGAACTCAACCAACTAATTTATGATCAGTTCATGTAATCTAATTCTTTTTGGAATGGGACTCAGTACTATGTTTGAACATGTCACTCTAACTCGTATAACCAACAACAACAACAACAACAACATAGTCTTTTGTCCCAAGCAAGTTGGGGTAGGCTAGAGATGAAACCCAAAAGAGACGATAAACAGGAGACACATAAAGGAACATAAATGGCACAAGACAGAACAAGATCACGGTTCAGGCACGTTGATTGCCAGTCTCCAAGCGCTCCTGTCCATAGTTAAATCCTTAGAGATATTCCACTCCTTAAGGTCTCTCTTAACGGACTCGTCCCAAGTTAGTTTAGGTCGACCTCTACCGCTCTTTACATTATCGGCCCGCTTTAGAACCCCACTACACACCGGCGCCTCAGGAGGCCTCCGTTGAACATGTCCAAACCATCTCAACCGATGTTGCATCAACTTCTCCTCAATTGGTGCCACCCCAACCCTATCCCGAATATCGTCGTATAACCATGAGAGATATTTGGTCCGTCAGATCCCTATAGATGGTTGTGAGCAATTTCAGACAAGAAATGTCCTCCTTTAATATTAAAGAAGTAAATGTATTCATACATTGCAATGGAATCATTCAGCTTTTCTTTTAATTTGTATCTCAAACACACCATCGATTATCAAATTGCACCAAAGTACTCGCTTCCTAAAAAAACATTACATATAATATATGCAAAACCATATTTTCATAGTTTTATTTATTCATTTTTTTTGTCATGCCAACCATAAGAGTGTTTTAATTCTAATATATGCAATACCACATTTATTCTAACATATACAATACCACATTTTCATAGTTTATATATCTATTTATTTTGTTTTGCCAACCATAAGAATGGTTTTTATCTATACCTAATAATAAAGAGCCAAAATTTCAGGTCCACTGTGCAGCATAGTATTTTTTGGCTTTTTCAGCTTTTCTTCTGCCTGTGCAGGTGGGCCGAGGATGGGCCGGACGCAGGCGCGCAGGTGGGTGACTGGTGGCCGCAGTGGGCCTAGTTTGGGCCGGATGCGAATGCAGGTGGCTACAGTGGGCCGAGCAAGTGGACAGGACAGTTAGGCCGAATTAGAATGGGCTGGACGAAAAAAGTCTGATATTTTACCTTTTTATTATTAGGTATAGATACATATCTTTTCTCTATCTCTATCTACTATTATACACCTAAAAAGACTCTAAAGTCATCATCTACCTGGTGATCCCAAATTTCAAACCCTGCTCACGTGTCTGTGTCCGATACGAATATATATAAGATACGTATATATATAAGATAGATTAAGGCATAGGTCTAAATTCTTTCATTGGAAACTTGTTCCATGCTTACGTAGGAAGACGCTGGTGCTGGCCGGAACTAGCTCCATGCTCGGCTCCCACATTGGCTCTAGGAAGACACTTATCTACTTGCTCACATGCTTACGTAGTACATTTGTTTCCGCTAGAAGGGAAGATATTTCACTTGATGCATTAGGAAAGATTTATTGGTGCCGTGCTCCATTAATTCCAAGTGATGGCCGCTTGCTACTCTAGGCTATTGTCGGAAAAAATGAATAATTTATGTCATATTGTCTAACCCAATTTCGGCTTTTACAAACTATCAAGAACTTCTTGTTACAGGCTTGATTATGGCATGGATGCAACCTGATTGTCATTGAACCAAGCAATTTTTTTCTTTGACCAACTAGAAATTAGGATTTCTTTCCATTGATTATGCTTGTGAATCAGGATAAGGTTGACTAATCAAGCAATATGCTGCTCTTCAGTTTTTTAGATGATTGCCTTAAAAGTTCCCTCTCTATTGCATATGTCTTTATTATATTGTACCCCTCCAATACTGTTTTGGTGCTCTACTGCTTTGATTCACGGTTGTTAGCTTTCACTATAACTGGGTTTTCATCGGAAACTGTTTTATCATATAGAAAGTGTAGAAATTGAAATAACGAATTGTAATGAGTAGTGACGATTTTTGCAGTACCAAAAAAATAAATGTCGGTAGGTGCTGATATTTTGAAGCACTTATTTAAACTGATGACACTAAAAATGTTACTACTGTTGGCAGTTAGGAGTTTAGGATGGAGGAAAGCTCAACAAAACTACCAATACAAATGTCAGCTGATCATCTTCATGGTGTGAACTTATAAGGTCTGGTAGTTTTCTTCTATGTGATTGAAAAAAAAATGATGGAGATGTGGCCACTTGTGGTGACACTAGATGTGAATTATGTTAGCTGGTAATCAGATATGTTTTTTGTTGCTCTTGAGGAAATAAAACTTGATGTTCTCTCCCCAGATCTGCTTGCTTGGTTATTGTTCAATGAAGTCATGCAATTGAACCATAAATTCTTATAGCAATGCAAAATATGATGGCTAATTCTTATAAGTCTTCCTATAGTTTCTACAAATATTTAATGGCTTCTTTGCAGGACATGCTTAAGACTACATCTCTCAAGTTTGATTTAAGAATTGTCTTGGTGTGTCACTAATTTGGAAACTATATGATCATTTTGCAGCCATCCATTGTTGTGCATAGGCTTTGGCTCTGATATCACAGTGGTAACCTTGAAGATATATCATAGCACGACATATGTGGCTTTCTAGTTTCGTTGCCTCAAAAGAATATAATAACCCTTGCTGTAGAGTTAGAGTTATGTGCTGATTTTTTAATCACTTCTTTTTTACAATTCACGTCAGAAGGGAAAAGAATAGTCATAGGATGGAGTTGCTGCAGGATCTTGTGCTGGGTTGCACCAAGGTAACAGTAGAAGGCACTCATAATTGATATCACAAGCTCTTGCTGTCACTCTGGAGTTTGGTGTTATCAGATTTGAATTTGGGAAATTTATACTCCTTTCATGCTTGATGTGAGCAAAGCTACCAGCTGTCATTGCAAAGGAAAATTCTCAATCATTGGCGGCTTAGGGCGGCTAATTTAGAGGTGAACAACCAAGTAACTGCACCTACACCTTCCTTTCTTCATGCTGTCTTTGCTTTCTCCTCTAGCATTTAGGTCTTTGAGTGATCATGTTTTCAAGCGTTCCAGTTGCTTTTTCTACTAGCCTAAAAGTGTAGTGTGAATATTCTAAATTTTCTCAATTCTAAATGTCCATTTGGACAATCAATATCAATAAATTGATTTAAGGATTAATTTTCTCCTTTTACAGGTTGCAGATGAATAAAAAAGCTCATATTGTGAGTACCTTGAGCTTTCCAAAACAATTTTGTTTAGATTATTATCAATCACATTGGGCGAACGGTGCTTGATGCCAAGTACATGATGATATCACTTTTTTACAGTATGTTCTATTGTGTTTAGACAATTGATGAGCAGGAACTGGTTTGTGTACTCTGGAATATTTACATTGAGCATGAATATTTTTACTAATATTGGCTATGTTGAATATTGATGCTTAGAGATTTTGTTTTGTCCTTAGCAACGCATGGGCATAGACTATATCTTAAAATATTGATTTTCAAAGTCTCCATGTGTTATTCATTATGTGTTTAGTGTACATTTAGAGCTCTCAAGAAGTCAAAAGTCATTGTTTACTGAGTGGCTTATTACTATGTCCACAGTATGGCTGGCTCACGTAGCATCGCACATACATTTGCTAGTAAAATAAAAAACACGAGTAGCATGTGTCCAACTATGATATAAAGTAAAATTACATGACTAATTGAAATGAATGTTGTAATAGTTAAATCTCTAAGCAATAAATTATCCACGACCATACAAAGTGTACCTCCCGTTGCAACAAATGGACAATTTTGCTAGTAACAATAATAATAATAATAATAATAATAATAATAATAATAATAAAGAAAACTGTCATGTACCTTTGGTGACGCAGTAGAGCGCTTCCTGTGGGAAGGCCAGGAAGCTGGCGATGGAGGAGATGTGGACGACGCTTCCCCCGCTGGCTGAGGTGGAAACACGACTCCAGGTTGGTCGCCATGATCCGAGAGTAGTCCTCCGACGTGTACTCCGCCGGCGGCTTGAGCATCAGCAGCGCCGCGTTGTTCACCTGTATGGGCACTACGTCGTCAAGCTGACATCGATTGATTGATGGGATCCCCGGAGCTGGAGGAGAACCGGGTTTCACCTTTAGCTTACCAGGATATCGAGCTTGCCGTCGAAGGTCGCCTTGACCGTGTCCATGAGCTTCTCCTGGTCGGCGCGAACGGCGACGTCACAGACAGAGACGGTGACGACGAGCCCCTTTTCGGCCCATCGCCGGTGGCAGTCCTTCAGGTCCGCTGCGCTGCGGGCGCACGTATGCACCCGTGCACCGAACCCGGCCAGCTCCTCCACGATGGCTTGCCCGATCCCCTTGCTGCCACCGGTGACCAGCGCTGTCGCGCCGGCCAGGCTCCACCTCTCGCCGCCGGCCGCCGCTGCCATATCTTGCGTGTTCAACGTCAACTAGTACTACTACGATGTTGCGATGCGAGTGACAAAAATAGTACTAATAGTTTGAGCCTATTTTGTCATTGCAGTGACAAATAATCTGAGCCGGACTAAACACCAACTGATTGAGCCTATTTTGTCATTGCAGTGACAAATAATCTGAGCCGGACTAAACACCAACTGATACTACAACAGTGCTATTGAGGTGATCTTTTGTGTTCGACATCAACTTAAGAATAAATAAGTGGACAACAATAAGCGTGTTTAGTCCGCTTATTGCTAATATCAGTTGACAAGTGTGTTCAAATTTATATAGATTTATTCCAAAATTTAATAGTATTATTTGTTTTTGTCATAGATGTTAGACTTTGACATCAAGACATCTATGGTAACTTTGTTCATTTTGAAATCTAACAACATAGTTTTTGGAAGGTGTTGCTAGAGCTGAGGTACATTGTGTGCATGCATTCATAGGAATGAGTATGCGTACTTGGATATAATTGTCCTTCTCTATGGACATCGAGGTGACTATGGTGACTTCATCATTTTCGAGATGTGTCAGCTCTGTTTTTTGAAGATGCTCTTGTGGCGGAGGGGGGCATGGTGTGTATTTGCGCTTGTATATAAGCCCTTGTTTGGATCCTATGATCTACTGTTTAGTTGGATAAAGTTGAAGAGCTAAAACTTTAGACCACTTTAGTTACTTATATGGTCTAAAGTTTTTGCAAGATTAGCTAAACTTTAGACAACACTTTGAACCTCCTGTTTGGAGCCACAATAGCTAAATGTGGTCTACAGATTAGTGACAGAACTTTAGACCATGAGATTCAAATAGGACCTAAGTGTGTGCATTTATATTGTCTAATTTGCCAGAAAAAAGAATCATAAAAAATGAGGCAGAAGTAGAAACCGTAAGGAAAATTTCAAAATTTTCCACATGTATTGTCCCAAAGATCTAAATAGACAAAACCCAAAAATTTTGAAAATCTAAGATCATGTTTCTTAAACTCATTCTAAAGTCATCAATTTTTGGATAGCCATTTGAATAAAAGTCGCTCTATATATTTTTTTCACCCTCCTAATGTTTCTCTATATCTTGTTCTTATCTAGAGAGATAGCCCCACTCTTCATCTTTAAATAGCAAAAAAATACTAAATAAAGGATGACTATATTTGAAGACATAATTAATGAAAGTGTTGAAGAGTATTTTATTACTAACGTCTCTACTCGTACCAGGCGTGCACATCGAAATTGAATGCCTGGGAGCGCTGCCTGGCTCGACAGGGAGGCAGCATCAAACAGGCCCTTAAAATGGCCCCAAATCGCTAACACTAACTGGCCCTGAGCCCGTGAGGAAGAAGAATGACAGAAAACGCCCGCTCAGAATAGCGGTCCATATGGTTAGCAGAGGCCCAACACTCGTGTAGTGCCCGAAAAACACTGCCTGTTTTCAGCCTGCATTGACATAGGATCTGGCTCGCTGTCTCTGTTCAGACTCGCGACGTGATATGTTCAACTGTTTGTGAATCTAAAGATTTTGATGATGCGTTTTGCGTGGTGAAAAGTGTTCGGAGCTGTTGAACGAATAACTCAACTACTGTATATACGCTGAACAATCTTACAACGCAATTTTTTTTATAACGCTGTTACGTACAACGCAAATTTGATACGGTCATGTTTTGTACCCAATCCCAATTCCCGAACAAATTAAACGCCAGCCGGAGCAAGAAAGCAGTTGGCCCCACTGCACATTGGAATCTTCTCCGACCGGCTGCCGGTATGGATAGATATATCAGGCACTGATGGTCCGGCCGCCGTCGATGCAGATGACTTGCCCGGTGACGTAGGACGCCGCCGGCATACACAGGAAAGTGACCAGGGACGCCACCTCTGCCGGCTCGCCGGCACGGCGCATCGGGATCCGTGACACCTCCTGCTCCAACGCCCCCGCCGGTACCTCCTTAACCATGTCTGTCATGATCACGCCCGGCGCGACGCAGTTGACACGGATCCTGTCGCTCGCCCATTCTGCAGCCAGGCTCCTCGTCAGCTGGTTCAGCCCTCCTGCGTGGACGGACGCAAAAGTAAGTGGAAATTTTCCTCTGAATTCCAAGACTCTGATTCTTTTTCTTTCCTAAATGATGTCAAGTATGTGCTACTACAACCTTTGGCCGTGGAGTAGAGCGCCTCCCATGGGAAGGCGACGAAGCTGGCGATGGAGGAGACGTGGACGACGCTTCCGCTTCCGCCGCCGGCGATGGAGGCGTTGAGGAGGAGCGGGTGCGCGAGCTGGCTGAGGTGGAAGCACGACTCCAGGTTGGTCGCCATCATCCGTGCGTAGTCCTCCGCCGTGCACTCCGTCGCCGGCTTGAAGAAGAGCAGCCCCGCGTTGTTCACCTGCACACCGGTACGCACGCCGTCGACGTGACATGCTTGTCGACATGGGATGGGACCGACGACAGTTTGCACGGACGCCGACGAGAGGTTTAGATTAGTAGTACTACCAGGATGTCGAGCTTGCCATCGAAGGTGGCCTTCACCGTGTCCATGAGCCGGTCCCGGTCGGCGCGCACGGCGACGTCGCAGACGGAGACGGTGACGCTCAGCCCCTTCTCGGCCCACCGCCGGCGGCACTCCTCCAGGTCCGCCGCGCTGCGCGAGCACGTGTGCACCCGCGCCCCGAACTTCGCCAGCTCCTCCACGATCGCGTGCCCGATCCCCTTGCTGCCGCCGGTGACCAGCGCCGTCGCGCCCGCCAGGATCCACCGCTCGCCTCCACTGCTCCCGCCGGTGGCCGGCTCCATGCGTACTCGCGGCGCGCGTGCGTGTAGGTAATACGTATGCTAGTGCTAGCTGTGGGGTGCCGGCCTGTGACAATGCAGGTATATGTATACCACAGCCAGAGCAGACATACATCCCAGTCCACACTACCACATGTCCACATCTCCATTTGTTTCTCTCCTGCAAGGCTGCAACAACCAATGTCCGCCACAGGTTAGCTGCAACCGGCCATCAGATGATTTGTTCAATTCATGCCGTGATATATATGATCGTGATTGGGGCATTATTTCCTGCCAATCATTTGGTCTACAATTTGCTGCCAATCGTTCCGGTCTTGGATGTTTATTGCTATATATATATGGACGACAATGGTCTCGGTTATTAGTCAGTACTGTCAGTGTGAACATTCAGTGACTTATCAATCGTTGCATTTGCTTGCAAGGTCACCGGACACACAGCATGCAGCACAGGCGATGCCACAGAGGCCACAATATGCATTTGTGTAGTTCCTGTTCCTCCATCTCGGCATTGTTAGTAATGGTCATTTGAACTGCATTATTGCAGTGCATGGTTCAGTGTCAGTGCACTCCACTAGTACTTTTGGTCATCTTCACCTTCGTCAGGAATGTATAGATCCTCTTAGACTATTTTTTCTGAAAAGATTTACAACTCCTCCACGGTTTTAGGACTTGGGCTGACCTGAAAGTTCAACCAGATGGAATTTTCTTGGCCTGTTTTATTTTGTCTGGGGACCTATCGACATAGACGGACTCCACTGAAATTCGGCCCGTCTGCTCCAAGTTCCACAACCAACCTTAGAGCATCCACGATAACACAATCCTAAAAGCTACAAGACAATTTTGCATCAAAAATTTCAGACTATTTATAAACCACTCTAGTCTTTTTTATACTTTTTTCTCTTGCGCGTTTGTATTGGGAACCCTATCCTTTCTTCTTATGTTCCCTAGGTCCTTCCACCTACAGATTAGCTCATGGATACATACACTTATATTTCCGCATGATTGGATTGATTTTCGAAGTGTAGAAACATTGAGAGTTGAGATAAGGCCAGAGTTATTGGAGAGACCGTTTGTTTACATTCTTACTTTTGTTTACATTCTTACTAAAAATTCAATGTTGGGAGTGGACTTTAGAGACTCCTGGAGATGCATTTAGTCACTTAGAGCAACTCCAACAGTTTAGCTATTCTTATTATGGAGTCTCTTTTAGATTTTGTATAGGAAAAAGTAGTCTCCAACAAATGTGCTATCTGACTTTGTAAAATAGGAAGTTGGCTATCTTTGATTTTCGGTCGCTACATATAGCCAACCACGGACGCTCTCTATCTCATTTTGTAAAATAGAAAGATTGTTGTGGACCTCTTCTTTTTTAAGAAGTTTTCTATTGTTTACAAAATGGCTAAACAATGAAATTCAATTTCTAATTTTAGATAAGCTGTTGGAGTTGCTCTTAGGAAGCAGAGGCGCGGAGCAATCCGAATTACCATAGAGGGTGTCATGGGTTGCTGCACCTAACTTGATGTGACATGATTTTAAAATAATTTGAATTTATTATCAAAAATGGAATACAATGAAAAGAAAAATAAAAAAATCAGGATGGAAAAATGAATTGGAAAAGACAAATAAAGTTTTTCAAAAGCTTGCAAGTGGAATGGAAAAATGCTCTGCCGAGTCGTGTGGAACTGTAGGTGGACCAAAGCTCAATTTGCTTGCGGGAGCAGCAACCAACAAAACATATTTGGGCCAATAAGAGCATGGGCCGAAACGGAAGGAAGGAAGAGATCTCCTTAGCCCGTCGCCATCAGAAAAAGACTACAACCAGCACAAGTGGATGTTATACTTTGATCATCGCTGAGCCATACAGATAGAGGTTGTTTAGTATTCATCATGCGGCCGTGCATATTAGCGGAACCGGCTTCTTTCCTTGCGAGATATTTTTTTCGTTTTATACCACACAAATAATTACACCTTCAGCTTTAGCTTTTTTTTGTGTCCCCTTTATAATTTTATAAAGAGTAAACTACACTAGGGGTCCTTAAACTTGTGCCCTTGTGTCATTCCGGTCTTTAAACTCTCAAAACGATCGTTTAGGTCCCTAGACTCTGTTCGGGTGTCAAAATAGTCCAAACGGGTCTAGACTGTGGCTAACGCTCGCTGACATATAGGGGCACACATGTTAGCTCCATCTTCCACCTCTCTCCTCTCCATCTCAGGGCACCGGACGGGGATGGGGTGCCATGGCCTAACCAGCGCGGATGGGCGCGGGGGCGACGTGGCGGCGCGAGCTCCCCTGGCCATGGTTCCTGGCCCCTGGCCGCGCCATCCCCAAATGTGCACCGGCCCCACATGGCTCCCTCTGTGTGCCGCAGACCCCTTTCGCACGGACCGCGCCAGCCTCAAAAGCGTGTGCCCCTGATTCACGCTGCCCTGCACTGGTCACCCATGCCACCACGCACGCCGGCAGGCCGCCACCGCCCGTCGCTTGTGCCTTGCCATGGCTCCCCTGCTTCCAATTTCACTACTAGAATCCTCCTATTTCCCTAGGGCCAAAAACCCTAGGGAATGGCATAAATACCCTAGGGGTGGTTCCTCAGGATTGCTGCCTAGGAAACGATTTCATGGGAAATTGATAAGTGGCCTAGGGTGTTGTAAGAAAACCCTAGGGAAAACAGTTTCCCTAGGGTAATTTCACCCCTGCTGACATGTCAGTTCCCTGCCCACATGTTAAGCAAATATCCCTAGAGTGTGAGTTTTGTGGGGGGCAAACAATATGCAGTTCCAACCATGAATAAACAATATACATTTAAATTCTAAATTTTGAATTCATATACAAATTTAAATATAACACAGTACACATGTATTGTTTCCATCAGGATTTAACATTCATCAATCCATATTGTTTTAAGTTATAATATCTCATTAGTGGCATTAACACAAACACACTTTGTGCCATCAAAATGACCAAACTGCAGCCTTGCGGCTACTGCTACAACAAACACCACTGCTGATACTGTTCATACACCGAAGAAAACCAGTAGCAACAGCTGCAGCCGCTGCATAAGTAGCAGCAGTGAGCAGACCCTGAACTACTACGACACTACACTGGTCATACTGCAACCTACATGCAGCACCTGTAGGCAACGAGCAGCTCTGCTGCACAGCAAAGCCAAAGCCCAAAACAGCCAAAATAATTAGAAGCGAGCACAGTAGGCTCTAAGCCTGCGATCCTTACAATACAACATGTCAAAGCAATGGAAATTCATCATCATCTTCATCTTCAGGAGAGTATGTACCCCCACCACCACTTCTGGCATTCACATGACAACGATAGCCTCCGTCAGCGATTCTACTCAATGTTTCCTCTAGAGTTTCCATTCGAACAGATGATCCAAGTGTACCAACCTGCTATGCAATAAAACAAATGAAAAGGCAACTACATAAGCATAATGGTTATGATTCCATTCACTACTTATCTCTATGTCCATTTGTCACATGCAAGTTCTGTACTGGAAGTTTTTGAGCTACTATTTTGTGATGTTATTTGGTTTTGTATGTTTTATTTTAGCTCACCATTGCATAAAGGCACTTGACAGAAAAGCTGAGCAATGCATGACTAATTATTTTGCTTTTCATTTATAATTTGCACACAGGTCACACAGTAATAGTTAATGACACGCAACTCTCCTACGTGTTCTGAGAAAAAAAATGAATTTTTTTAAAAAAGAAGATAGCAGCTACCATGCACTCACTGGTGGAGCTTCACATAAATCTTAGAGGGCACCAACACTCGAATGGTGGTAAAATAAGTGGAGTCATAGTGTTTAAGCATGGACTAACTAAACTCGGAGAAATACCAATTTAAGGGAGCAGCAGGTCACAAACTACTAGTAGATGATAGTAATATCTTTCTGAAAAAAGATGATAGCAGTTACATTGTTACTTTTTTAGATGAGCAGTACTAGGCATAAGTACCAACCATATAAGGACCAAGAAAAGCCATAGTGATCATCAGACTTACATTGTCAAGAGAGAGATTTGGACTTGATGAAGCCACATATGCTGGAGGCAGTGGAGGAGGAGCTAGGGGAGAAGGAACTGCAGTGGCAAGCATTCTGGTGTGGGAAGCAACTTGTTGCAATTCAGTTTTTATAAGATTCATCGAATTAGAAAGGAGGTCAATTGGCACTATGATGAATACTAAGGGATGTATGCCACAGCTCACCTCCATAAATTTCTGAATGTTTTCGTTATAAGCATGTACCGTTGCACCCCACTCGAACATACTTTTGGCATATTCCTTTGCCGCACGACCATCATGAGCTTCCTTCCTTAAGTGTTCTTGTTCCTCTTGACGTTGACGCCTAGCTGCTGCTGCATTAGCATGGCTACTCCTCAACTTAGGTAGGGCCTCGTTGTCATTAATGATCCCATTGAACATAGCCCATTTACCATGTGGACGACCACAAGAGTATCGGTAAAGAGCTCTAGCATCCACCAGAGAGTGCAGCCAATCAAAATCAGGTCCATTCAACTCAACAGCCATAAGTATAAGTTTGTATTTCTCTTGTCAATTAAATAAATTGATTAGTCAATATTTGCAAAATAAGTGGTAGCAAAGAACAATTGGATGTAATACCTAGCAATTACCAAGCATGAAGAGGCTTCTTCAGTGTTCAATGAATTAATATCTTCGTGGAAGATCATACGAAGTCAAATATGGAGCGTCATGTACTTGACTTGTGCAACCAACTAACGCTTGAGCCATTATAATGGATGGTAGCTGAGCACAATTGTTCAAGAATAGTGCAAGTGGCAAACATCAGGAATGCAATGTCCATTTCAAGTCTAATCTCGATCAATCTAACTTCTTTGAGATCTTTGACATGAAACAACTTTGATGGAGCCACTTACCAACATGATCTTAACAGAGAGTCAGCCTTAATTGTATCCAAATGCTCTCACTTACCACTCCCTTAAGATGAATGTCTTGGATCCATTTAATAGTATAACCTAAGAAAAAACAAAGCTTCAATATCTGGGCATCAAGAATATCCTCTATGCCATACCCCAATCATCAATCCAATTATTTGGGGCCAAGACACTTGTGACCAATCAACTTGTGACTAACTCAAATGTGATTACGATTGCAAAACACAAATTAGTTGTGTTTATCGATCGCCAAAACGCCATATCATCAAATTGGGGCCTAGATACATTCACGTGTGTGTAGCGAGAGCCTAGACGTAGGGAGACAAGTAGCATTGTGGTTCAAGGAAGGAGCGTTGTTGTGGAGACATTAGTGACAGTCTGGTGAGGTAAGTGATGATGTAGCGGTAGGACGTGGGGCTCTGGCTTGGATTGGATTGTAGAGTGAGCACATAGGAAGGAAAACACACTAGCAATGGTATTGGTGTACTCTAATAGCTCAGGTCATGGTGGAAAAGTGGGAGTTGGTCACGAGCTGGAGCTCTAAAGATGAGTCATATCGTGCCAACCATGGTGCATCCATGCCACCCCATGCCATGCCACATCATGCTAGTCCTATGAGGGCAGATTGATGATGGCAAGTGCTGATGGCCGAGATGCAAAGCACAGAGGCATGCGTGGAGTCTGCATGTGGTGTAGAGGAGAAAAAAGGAGTGGATAGGGAAGGAGATTATTTTTTGCAATTTTCATTCATGCTGGCATAGACACACAGGCATCTAGAGGTGGTGTGGAAGGCTTTGGACCTCTACTCAAACACCACATTAGATCAGGGACCAAAACGATTGTTTTAGGGCTATTTATTAACAAGCTAGGTAATTATACAAAAAGAGAATCCATCATAATTTCCTACATGAACCATTAGCCTAACCTATAAAACAAAAGATTATTCACAAACTACAAGGCACACAAAATTTAGAGTTGGTGGTGCCATCACAAAACATGGTTGTCATTAACCTTTGGCAAAGAGTCAATAGGAGGAGAGATTAATGCTTGGAGATAAGTGCAAGAAAGAGGGAGAGAGTAAATAGGAAAAGAGATTAATGCTTGGAGATAAGTGCAAGAAAGAGGGAGAGAGTAAGTAGGAAAAGAGATTAATGCTTGGAGGTAAGTGGAAGAAAGAGTGGGAGACAGATCATTTTGACTAGAAAAAACTCAGATCTCATCATCACTCCATGATTATATAATTATAATGTCATGGAGAGAATGAATTATAGTGATGCCCCTAGGGCCTATTCTATTTACATAGGCACTGTCCTAGGCAGCAAGACCCATTGAAGGTGAATGTTGACAGTCTTTAGATACATAGATAAATCAACAAGCACAAAGACACCAATGTAACTTTGAGTATTCCAAGATAACAAATTTTATGGGGAAGGAGAGGTTATTAACTATAAATCAAATTTGGTTCGAGGATCAGAGACAAAAAAAATAAAGTATAGAAGGATATAGAGGATTAAAGGTCCACCTTGTAACCAAGTGTATTTGTGACATTAAAGATTAGTGCTAACTTTGCTTACTTCGGAGCAACACACAAATACTAACCTTAGAAACAAATCAAAACAGGTCCTAGCTATTGCGGCTATAGACCCGATTGGTACTTATGAGTGTATTTGTCACGGGTTGATAATTATGGGCCATAGCATGACAGTAAGAACTCTATGGTGGGACATAGTACACAAAAGTATCTATAGGTTCTAGCCTATGTGGGGAGGTGTACCAAATGTCTAGGGGTTTGTCGATTGTATTGCTTGCTCCTCATATGTTAGGGGGCTTCATACTGGACTTATATAGTCGTGCCATGGTATGGTTACTAGGCTAGTGCCTCCCTAATCTATACATGTTACAGATTTGTTTCCTAATTGGATACAACTGAATCTTTGGTATTGCATAATAAGGTTTGTAGCTAATATGCGGATCAAGTAAATGATGACGCTCCCCTCCCTGTGTAGAATCCAAACTCTGATTAGTCACCCTAGCCAACAGTATAGATAGGAACCCAGGTTTGTCCTCTGTGGTAATACCTAAGGGTCGTATCATCTAATGTAGCTCCAATGTCTTTGTGATCAGGCTGTTGCAATCTTGACAATGTCTTGGCATGAGCCTGCTTTAGTCATCTCCATTGAACAAGTCCAAAAATGTTGCCTGACAAAGCACACATCTTCGTTTGTTTGTAGGGAAACCATGATGGATTTAATCAGTAGTTGTAAAAAAAATCCCCATTTGCTCATGAATAATTGAATCTCTCAAGGATAGGTTAGTCCAGGGTAAATCCAGATGGTATTTGACATCCAAGCTGCTAGTATATATGCTAGTGACCTAGCAGAGGGCATACCATTACTCTTGATTGTACAGATCATGTGCCCATATGCAAGGTCACACATGGTTCTTCAAATAGAACCACCGTGATTGCCACCCCTTGTTGGACATCACCAGCCTCATAGAGATATACTCCTTGGCCCGATGATTCCTAAGGCGGATGCCGGCGCACCCCATCGGCATCATCACATCTGACCGGCTGTGCTCCCTCCTCGTCTGCAAGCCGACGGAGAAGAAGTACCTCTAGAGATCGAAGTGAGGTTCAATCCCCATATAACCCTCACATAGCACGATGAAGGCCGCAATGTGTTGATTCCCATTTGGATTCAGATGTTGCAGCTCGATCTTGTAATAATGAAGGAGCCCCAGGAGGAAGCGGTGGGGAGGAGCCACAAACCCGCGCTCATGGAAGTGTGTGAATGACACCACATAGCCGTCGGGCGACGTCGGGAAGTCGTGGCCATCGAGCACCATCCACTCGCACGTGGTGATTCTCACACAAAGAAGACCACGGTTGACGAGGCCCTCCATGCGCGCATGGCTGCAATTTGAGTGAATCCACAGATCCATGGGAGCTTGAGGTGGAAAAATGGAAGTTGCGGTGGCGGCGATAGTGGAGAACCCTAAACCTGGCAGCGACAGAGCAAAGAAGCCAAGGGTGCAGGTACACGTATCGGTTCCAGGAGACTAACCCTTTTGTTTTGTAGGGGAGGGTGGAGGCAAGGAGCCAACCGCTCGCCTTGATCTCCGTGCCCGCCGCATCCTATCACAGCGTCCCATCAAGCGGCGTGCGTGCACAACTCCTGGCCGTCCCCTCAAAGGATGTGCTGGGAGGTGATCCATTTCCCCCCAGTAGGCCACGAACTGCAGCAGGTAAGAAGGGCAATGGGGCTGAAAACACTCTCACGGCCCATCAAGGCCTAAGAGTTCGAAGGCTGACCCATCAGCGGGCTTGATAGCCGCTCTAGGGCACCCCTTAGAGTGAGGGGTGGAAAGGGATGGGCCCGCTAGCGGCCAGCACCCGGGTGCACAAGAACCATGGGCATCCTAGCCCACGTTCAAGTCTCAGCAGTGCACGATCCATTGTTTTCCCTCACAACAAGGCAATGAGCCCTCGGGACCGGTCGAACGGGCCCGAGAACTATATGGGTTGGCTGCCGAGAGTCTAGAGTCGGTCACCAGCTAACCCACGACGAATCCCCGCGAACGAGAACCGTGGCCCCACTCGAACCAACCCGTTAGTAGCTCACCAAGCGACCAGTGAGGAAAACCAAGACACTGCTCAAACCCTCGGTTTTATCAGAAAAACACATGAGGGAAAACGAATGAAAGATGGGCCGACGCCTCGGCCAGACCCCTGCTGTGCGCAAGGGCTTAGGTGCTGGGCTTACAAAAGAGACCTAGCGCATGGTCATATATGAACAACAGGCTGACCATGACCAGGCTAGAACCCCGAGGTCTCCCTGTACGAAAAAGCCTTTGGCAAAGTAGCCAACTTCCCCAAAGGCTTGGGGGCTACACCCGGTAGGTGCGCTCGCACACACCCTTAGGAGAACAAACATCTCGGCGTCATACGGTAGACCCTGTCAAGGTGTATCCAACTCCTCCTTAAGCTCGAGGGCTAGACCCATCGGGTGCGCTAGCGCGCACCCTCGGACAACTCCAAGAACCCCAAACCGGTCCTCCCAGATCGCTTGGGGGCTCGGGGGCTGCTGTTGGGTACCAATATTAGGGTACCCATAAGACAAGAGTTAAAAACATGAACCTTAGCCCATCTAAAATGATAATGATCACGGTTGCGGTCCAATCCGTCCCAACCAAGAAGGGCTCCGCCTCGCCCGACCCCTCGGGCAAAGGTTGCGCCTCGCCCAACCCCTTGGGTGAGGATCCCGCCTTGCCCCACCTCTCGGGTGAGGGTTTCACCTCACCCGACACCTCGGGCAAGGATCCCGCCTCGCCCGACCTCTCTGGTGAGGGCCCCACCTCGCCTGACCTCTCTGGTGAGGGCCCCGTCTACCTCGTCCGACCCCTCGGGTATAGGCCCTGCCTCGCTTGACCCCTGCAAGTACGCCAGACCTCAGGCAAGAGCGTGGGCTCCCATGCTGGGCCCACCCCGTACCTTGACCATTCCAGGTGTGGCCGCGCATGATCCTGATGTCAGAAGGGAAGTGTAGCCATGCCTTGACATGACCAGCAGCCAAGGCTCGCACGCCCCCAATAGTGTTGAACGGACAGGCACTATGGCACCTAATCCCCATACGGCGAACCTATTGACCACGCCTTGTGCCATGACCGGGCGGTGATGCCCGCTCATGGCTGCAGCTAGCGACGGACAGGGTTGAGACGTGCGGGCGTCCCCATCATCGCCTATAAGGCCACCGGGGCCCCCAGCAGAGGAAGCAAGGCAGCGCAGCTTTAGGACTCCTTTGCCTCCCTTTTGTTTTTCTCTTTCTTCTTTTCCTTTTTCTCTATCTTTTCCCATGTACTTTGGGCCCTATCTTGAACTATGAAAGGGAAGGCCTGGTACCCTTCACGGGAGACTTTTGGGGGTTCTCAAGCGGACACACACACTCACAAGTTCTCAAGTCCCTTCTAGCTACCGTCAAGAGAACAGAGCGGTGTTGGGCGCTCATCACACGCGCACTAGAGACTTCGGACACCCGTCCCTCTCTCGATCGTTTGTAACCCCTACTGCAAACCGAATACTGAGCTGGTAGCGCAAGCCACCACGAACTGAAGTGGGGACATTCTGCCCGAACCAGTGTACATCTTTGCGTCTTCCAAGCTCACCATCCAAATCTAAACGCACAATCCACAAATTTACTAATCGGCGGTTTAGAACACCGACACTCACCATCTCCTCTCTCTTTCTCCCCCTCAATCAAACCCACCCCACCCAATGGTCGTTGCACTTCCCAGTGGTTGCCCCTTCCACTCCCCACTATGGCGGGCGTCATCTCACCATCGCCGTAGATCTCACAGTTTGCCCTTAGTACTTGGTAGATATGAGCCCCATCTCTTCAGACCCGCGGAGGAGGCAGCACCCTAGCCACTTCGATGCAGGTGAAACCATTGTCACCATGGTTAGCTTCATGATTGGCCCCACCGCTGTGCCCTGGCACCATGGAGGATGATCTCACGGAGCGTGCCACGAAAGGCGAGGCAAAACATGTCGCGAAAGCGCGAGGTAGAACATGCCGAAGAAGCCCATTGTCCATGCAGACTGAGCCCCGATCATTGGTGGCAACGGACCACGACACTGCAGTCATAAAATAGGGCCGAGTGTAGGATCCAATGCCCCGTGGATAGCACTGCCACATCGATGTTGTTGACCTCCATCGGCCACTGCACCGAGTACTGTTCTATTGATGTCTCTAAAATAACTTATTCTATGGCCAATTCGAGTTTTGATACTATAACATTATGGTAAATATCATTTTCTCTCTCAGAAACTTATAGTAAATATCATCATGAGTTATATAATCACATGTATCATAAATATGTATGCACTTTATTATATATTTAAATAAATATACACACACATGACACATCATGTCCATGAAACATGATAGGAGTTGTAAAATACAGGTGAATTAATACAACAATCAAGCATCATAGTATAGCACGAACACAAGACAAGTGAGTCAGTCGATCACATCTGGTGTTTCTTGAGTGAGTAGAGCGCCTTGAAGATGCCCACCAGCACCCCGACGATGGACAGCACGGTCGCAATGGTCTTGGCGTTGTTGTAGAGGAAACTGTAGACGGCTATCCATGCATGCCGCTTCTGCCTGTACGCCTCAAGATCCACGATGATCCGAAGGTAGGCCTGGCCATCTAGGTACAGAATCGGGGTGAGGCTCTTGAAAAACTCAAGCGTCTCCTCGTCGCCGAAGAAGCCGTGTACGATGTGCTTCACGCGCAGCTCACGCACGTCGTTCTCCTGGTTCATCAGCAGCGACAGCACGGAGAGGTAGGAGTTGACGGCGTACTCGTCCGTGGAGCTCGCCTCCGTGCACATCTCGAACGCCGCCATGTTGACGAGCCAGTTGGCGGCGAGGCTGTCCACGTACAGCGGCGGCAGGGACAGCGTGGCGAACAAGGGGCCCTTCATGAGGTTCATATCCGATAGCTTCGTCGTCTTGTTGCTGGCTCTCAGCTTGATGCCCATCTCGGCCAGCTCCGCTGCGCTGGTAGATATGGGCACAGCCTTACCGGAGAAGCCCTCCTCTCCATTCCTTCTGGCGCCGCCGCCGCAGGCGCTGCCGACTTTGTAGAAGCGGATGAGGCAAAGGAGATGTGATGGAGTGTAGCTCTCGTCGATGTCAACCAGAGACAGTGGTTCCTGTGAGTCCCGCCACACTCTGCCCTCGAGACCCCATGAGACCAGCAAGGCTATGATGTGTTTCGTCTGCAAGCCCTGCAGACGCATGAAGAACTCCATCACCGGCCATGGGATCTGGTTCTCGAGCAGCATCATGTCCCTCATTATGCCCAGCAGGTGTGGCTGAATCATGCTCCTCAGCGGAGAAGCAGCTGTCTCTTCTACTCCACTACGGAGCATGGTATCTATGAACTGCACCAGAAAGCAGCCATCGACGAACATCATGGTAGCAAACTCGTCAGCAGAAGCAGCGGTGCCGGTACCTGCAACGACGACCGCACCGGCGTCGGCGGCAGCGTACCAGCCACGGACTTGGCGTGCGATGGGAACCATCTTCTGGTAGGCTGACTCCGGCGACTCGGCACCGGCAGCCAGCCCCTGGAAGAAGAAGCCAACGGCCGTGCGCTTCACTTCCTCCATCGCCTTGAGCTCGGGTAGGCCATGGTAGTAGGGACCAAGAGCCACGGTCCTCGGGGCGATGAAGTCCTTGTCTGCGGCGATCCTTCGTAGGTTGGAAGGAAACCTGAGGATGGACTTGTTCAAGAAGTGAACTCGAACTGCCATGCCCTCCATGGTTCCGCCATCCTGCACTGTGTCGTCTTCCATGGCGTCATGGACCACCACCGCCGTTGGAGACAGACGGCGCCTGGCTGGGGTGATGGCGCCAGAGCCGTCTGCCATACGTGTGTTTAGATAGCTGAGTCGTTTCCGTTGTTCAGAGATGACAAAGGTATACATATATATACAACCACACAGAATCACATTATTAGTAGCAGTTGCTCGCAAACGATTCCATTATAACCAAATGGAAAAAGGGAAAGCTAAACCCGGGGATCAAGGTAAGGATGCAAGTGGGGCGGCGGTGGTCAGCCCACCCTGCGTCCGCTAGAGCCGTGAGAGAGCTTGCGGGTTTTTGCGGCAGCCCACGCAGCGCCGCTAGCTTTTGTGGGCTTGGCGACAGCCCGCACAGCACCGCATAAGCACACACACCTAAAACAACAACTGCGTGCTCTTCGGGACGGCCGCCGCCGTGGAGCCACGGAGATCATGCGGGGCAAGCCGGCAACCCCGGGCACTACGTGGCGCTCGTCGTGCTCCGCGTCTCGCAAAGTGAAGCAAGGCACGACTGCGATGCACACTGGCATGCGGCGATGGGCTCCCTTCCGTTCAGCGGCTCATCTCCATGGACCACGGTTGGTTGCACTGCAGAGGCGGGCAAGCAGCTTTTCTTGAATCCTCATGCTCATGCATGGGCATGGCACGGACGGACGACGACATGGATGGATCCAATGCATGACATGGCAAATTCCGACGGATGGAGGACGGACTAACGGAGGGAGACGCCGACGGCAGTGCCTGTGCATCGCTGCCGACCGACTTGCATTGTCATGGAGAAGATACTGATGCTGATCAGTTCGCCGCTGGCCGTGCGCGTGCAGGGGTGGCGAAGGCGATACAGGCGAGGCAAGAGGACAAGCTGCGGCCATGCAGCGGCGAGGTGGTGGTTGACGGCAAGCGGGCACTGGGACGACACGCCACCGCGACGGGCAGCCAAGGGCAGGGGGCGTTCCACCAACCGGGAGCGGAAGCTGCCGGAAAAGTCAGACCGGCAGCACTGGAGCGACGGCGGCGGGGATGGCAAAGAGCAGCACTAGCAGCCGTCACTGCAGAGCATCTCTGACCCCGAGGCGGCGAGCTGACTCGACGCGGGTTGTGGGTTGCCGCTGGGATATGCGGGCTACCCACTTCAGCCCACTCAATCTAAGTGGGCTACTTTGTGGGCTTACATGGGTTGGTGGCGCAGGCAGCCTAGCGGGTTGGTGCGGCGGCCCGCCTCACCTTGCATCCCTAGATCAAGGTAAAGCAAAAGGAGATTGAGGTTTAAGGTGCTTGTTTCAACAAAACAATTGTACGATGACTAGGTTACAATGCAAAGAGCTCATGATTACCGTTTTTACTCTTTTTTCTAATGATGACTATCATATATATTTTCGAAGAAAAATCCTATTTTGAGTTCCAGTATATTGATTGGAGCACCTTAGCCGGATACAACTGACCCTATTCGCTTGTCTTATGAGCCATACTGTTTCAGCGAAAGAACATTATTTTTCTCTCATAACAAATAAGTGAACAGTCTTTTCAGCCATAGTTTTTCAGCGAAGCGAACAGGGCCTAATCCAATCTCTTATCAAGTCATAGCTCCAGACATGTTAACTCTTATGTGCCATTTGGATCCTTTCATTTAGGAGGGACTGTAGTCTACTTAATGAATTAGGCTATTTAGCTTGGAATTCGGTATTCCAGGACTTTCTCAAGTTCACATATAAACCTTTCTCAAATTCATAGAGTGGGAGATGGAAATTGGTTCTATATATCATCATGCTATGTCTGTTGAATTGGAGAGCTGGCTTAGAGGCTTTGTGGTCTTGTGTTAGCAATAGAGAGCTGAGCATACCCTTGAGCGTTTCTTGATAGTATCAAGTCCATGGTGAAGAATTTGTTACTCTTGGAGACTCTGGCTTAGTATCTCATGGCTTAGAGCTTGACCGTTGGTAGTCACTCATGGCTTCCACGATGGAGACGTAGTATCCAAGGGATCTGAATTCTGAGAAATACATTTGTTGTGTCTCCTTGTTTGGTTTGCCTCACTTTCATATTGACAATTGCATTTAATCATGTATTTGTGCTTCCACTTCTGTATATGAACTTGATTTTGCGTGTTCGAGGGCGTGTAACGAGACTTCGAACAAGTTACAAAACACCCAAAGACAATACCAAACACATTTGATTGAAGTAGGAGAAGAATCAAAGAAAAAAAGACAACTTGCAAAAAGATCTCTAGCCTAGTGATTACAAGAGCCTCAGTAGCAATACCAAACACATTTGATTGAAGTAGGAGAAGAATCAAAGAAAAAAAGACAACTTGCAAAAAGATCTCTAGCCTAGTGATTACAAGAGCCTCAGTAGCGCTTCAACTCCTGAGTTCGACTCCCAGTCGAAGCCAATATTTCAGGATTCAACAGCGTTATGCTTCCAATGGTTAGCGGCATTCCCGTTGACAGTGAGGCGCATGCACTGTGGTGAGAGCGTCAATCTCGAGGATTTAACGGCCCAGTCTTTGAAGATGCTCATAAGAGTAGGCTTTGCGTGCGTACATGCGTTGTGAGTATCCGTGTTGTACGGTGTAATTTAAAAAAAAGCAAAAAGGACAACTTACAGGTTTTGGAAAACAGGCCCAGGCTAGTTCACTTAGCATAGTTCAAATTACCAAGATAAACCGGGTATGGCAAGTTTTGTCAGCCTGAGTACAATATTGTTGTTTCAATTGCGAATTTGCTCGATAATTTTTGTGGAGCCTATGCACCACCCATGGCATCGATTTACAAATTATACTATGCTAGAATAGACAATTATTGCCGGTTGAAGCCACGAAATGGAAGTGATAGGTACCACCGGTGAGAGCTGTTTTTACAAAAAAGTAACTTTTTCATATGAGATTGGATTAATATAAACTTTATGTCAAAATTATAGAGTTTAAAGAGATCTGAAACATTGTAGTTGATAATTTTTAATTTGAGGTGGTTTACAAGTTAATATAAGTTCTCAGATAAGATTTAACAATATTAACAATGTCGAACGGAGACAAAGTCAACACCATCAAAGCTGTATCTGCAGCTTTGCAATTAACAACTTTCATTTAGTATTGTTTTGAGTGTTAAATGTATAATATAAAATTCAAAAAATGTGTAGTTAAAAGAATAACGTCAGCTATATAGTCACTGGTGTCGCATAGCTATGCTAGTATGTATACCCGTGACAACATGAACGTCGAGGCCTCGAGTTCAAATCGTGAAAAACACATATTTTGTACTCCTGTTTCAAATTATAAGACATTTTTAGCTTTTTACTGTGTATATAGACATACTATATATCTAAGTGCACAACAAAACCAATGTATCTAGAAAAGCTAAAATATTTTATAATTTAGAACGGAGGGACTAGTATGTTTTTTATCACCTATCACTGCCGAGTTCTATAACTGCCAGCGATAAGCAAGCCTCAACACAGACCTGGCAGTGATTGCCTTCTGAGGTAGTGTTAGTCCTGCGAATAAACTAGAAGAGTGGAGGTTAATCCACGTGTTATATGACGAATGGTGAAATGGAGGCTACGTTTTGAATCTTAATTAATGAACTTACAAGGTCTCAGTTACGAAATGAACCTTGTACTATATTTTATAATGTTAACTGCATTTATCGTATCTCTTGAAGATGACTCTAAGTCATGAACCCTGAACCTTTCTAACATTATTGCTGGTCTGTAATCTCACCTTGAGTCTTTTCTTACATGCTAAATGCTAGATGATTAGTTTAGCGTTTAGTTGGTTTAGATGATAAATTAAATTCTAAAAGAACGCTAGAAAATTTCCATAAAGGAGAATATCGTTTCCTAAACATATTAAATATTTTAAACTTTTTCACACCTAAACCCCAAGTGCAACTAACCGGCATCAAAATAGGATATTAACCGACAGACTCTGAGTGATATTATTTGAAGATGCACATGCCCTACTAGCTCAACAGAAAAAAAACAAAATATTACTTCCACTAGTTGTGGGTCTTATTTGTAAAATTAAAGGGGACACAAAAAAAAAAGGCTAAAGCGGGTGTAAATTTTTTTTAGTAAATAAAAGGGAAAAACGTCTCGCAAGCAAAGAAGCCTGTTCCGCTAATATGCACCGGCCGAATGAACGCTAAACAACTGTCACACCCCAAAATTTCTGATTTTGGGTTGTGCATAGAAAACACTAATTAAAATAAATGTTTTAATATTTGGATAAAATTTCCTAAGTTTAGTTTATGATAGCATCAATTAGTTATAAAAAAATAATATCTTTCTTCTCCAGCACGTTTTTATCTTTTTCCGCAATCAATATTCCTTGTTTCTCAGCTCAAGTTTTCATTGGGAGTTTCCTAAAATATTTTCTTTGTAACCCAAATCACTCCTTTCAGTTTCTCGTCCATCAATCAATCTCTACAAACTTCTCGAGAATTTTTCCGACTTTTTCTGTAGCTTGTTTCCACTTGTCTGTGAGCATAATCTAATTTTTAGATGCTCCAAAATTACCTTTTAGTGAGACCCAAATACTTTAATTAATTCCGAAAATAATAAATATCTCATTTTCCACCAAAGCCTGTGTGCAATAATCCTAAATGCCCATTCATTTATTTACTAATGAGCTTTAATAATTAATTAGGCCTATTAGTAAAGATGGAGGGTGCAACGTCAATTAGTACCATATCGCTAGTTGACATAGAGGTGGAGAGTTTTCCTCCCTATATATACGTACCTACCCCTTGGGCAAAGCACACCAAAACTACCGTGGAGGAGCCTCTAGTTTGGGAAATCTCTCGTGTAGTAAATTAGAATTTTCTCCCTTCTTATCGTCGCCGCCGCTGTTGCTGTCCGCTGCTGCTTCGCCACCGTGCAGCTGCCGATAGCCATGTCTGCCATGCTTGGAGCAATCATCGCCGACTTCTTTTTAAACTCGCCTGCGGATGCATCGCCGGTGGAGGCCTCACTTCTCGTCTAGTTGAGCATGCCCTATCAATGCGATCTGCATGCACTGGTGAGCACCTCCATGACCTCCTCGCTCTTCCCCGTCGTCTACACCATGCCCTGGATCATGCACGGTTGCCTGTTTCCCTTATTATGTCTCCCTTGCTTCTTATCCATATGCAGTCGTCGATCGTATGTACGCACCTGCCGATGTGCCGCGGCTGTGGTTTTCTAGGTCGCCAAGGCTGGCTGGGTCGCCAAGGCTGGCTGTGCTCTCCTTGCCGAGCAGGTGAGGAAGCCAAGCGTTTGCTGCCCGAGCTCTAAAGGTCTGTTTTCCAACTAGCTAGCCAGCTGCCATGCACATACCCTGCAAATCTTTTCAGCCGGACATCATGCTCATATTCACGTCGGGCACATGCAGGCCACCGCTAGTCATCTCCTGCAATTAAGTTTTGAAAGTTCTCCATCCCTGTACATGTGTACATCAAAGGCTGCCAGCAATAGGCATCAACAATTGCAGTTAAGTTCCACACTTTGTACTAATCTTTTCTTTATTCATTGAGTCTATATAGATGCGTCAACCCAATTCTGGACATGCTTAGGCCATTTATTACAGTCCATAAGTTTTGATTCCATGCAAGTTCAATACTTTATCTACCCTACCGTTATCATTCAGAGCTCTCTCTTTAAATCCTTGCACGTGAAAACAAATCCAATTCCTAACATGTTCATCATACATACACGGCCTTTGATTAGCTAGCTTGATGACATCACCCACACTTTATGGCCGCTTTTCTTTAGAAAAATAAATCTAGAAATATAATAGAAATACATAACCTATAATTATCAATCGATCTCCGCCGTTTTCTCGTTTTAGTTGTGTTTTGCTTCATTCAAGTTGCGTTAGATTCATATCGACGCGATCTATATGTTAGTGTCGATGTCTTTCATGTCATATGTTTTACTATATATAGTTAAATATTAATTAATATACGTGCAACTAGTTTTATAATTAAAATCAATATATGTTTTATACTCCGATATTTTATACATAAACATTAATATGATTAATTGCTAGTATAAACATGTTCCTAAATTATAATTTGCTTAGTTCAAACCCGTTGCATAAGATAAACTTGTTTAGGTGCTCTCACATATCTTTTTATGCAAGGTTAAAGTTTAACTTGATTAAATAATATGACATGTTCATAAATAAAATATGACTAGTTCTTACTTGTTTTTAAAATTAAAATATAATTTGATTAATCTGAATTGATATTCACATTGTTTTTCTTAATTAAAATAAATCAAACTTGTAGTTGTTTCCTTTATAATATAAAAACTCTCGATAATATTATTGTTTAACATGTTTTAATTTATGCGTTCAAATAAAATATTAATCTATATGCAATTGGGTCTATAGTTAGAAGCAAACAAAAACAACTTAGGGTTTAATCTCCGATCTTTCATGAAAACAATGCTAATATTATTAATATCATGCCTTTTTAAATTATGATTTGATTAGGTCAACCTTGAAATATGTATTGATTCAAATTAGTTGCTCACATCTAAGTTATGTTTATCTAAACTATAAATGCTTAAATGCCTTAAATAAAATATAATCATGTGTAAATAATATATCACTAAGATTTGACTTTGACTTGTATAACTCAATATAATTTAGTCAATTCCACTTTAAAAATATCCATTACCTCTTTTCATTAAATAAAATAAATCAATCGTAAAGTTTGCTCTTTTAGTTATGTTGTAAACCTCGATAGACGTGTCCTCGGTAACAGTAGCTCTGTTCTTAGTTGTTCTTGCGCTTTCGTGATCGTAGCAACGAACCATGACGCTTAGTGCGTGCTCTTTTAAAGCGTCTATATTTGTTTGGTGTGTTGTTCTTAGTTGTGTTTATTGTCTGTTTGTTCTACTTGATTGCTGCGAGTAGAAGAAGTATGGTTAATTAGCGCTGAAGACGAGGAGCTGAGGACCGACAGTTGAAGCAAAAGGACTTGAGTCTAGAAGATAGCAACTGAAGATTCTAAGCAGCTAACTTTGGGAAAAGGCAAATATAGCATGGGATCATCCTTGTTTCCTATTCACCTTTAATACACTTAATTCATGTGCATGTGTCTACCTTGTTACCCCTAAGGATATCCTAGCTTTTGTATCTTGTACCTTGACACCGGGGAACATTGCATTGGGTAGTATTTATGCTAGTGCTCAAGATAAATAACCATGATCTGTAACTTGACTAATGGTATGTGCAATAAACGTTTAAAAGATGTTTTATAGCAACATGGCTCAAGCGGGCTAGAGCATTGGGTTGTTTTTATGGTGCTCTAGTTTCTCTCCTTAAGGACTTATCTGTAAGCGAACATCCGGGACTTACAGTACAACCATGAGGGCTACATGGCTCTGGCTTTAGTCATATAAGAGGACCTTTTCTAGCTTGTTAGTGGTTACCTTTATGGCGCAAAAGGGGTTGTGTTCCGGGTTGGGTGTAGTGCGGCTCCTGTCCTTATGAGTATAGGCTGCGTGTCATTGTGTCATACGGAAGGGGGGCTCTACATTTGCAGGCCACAGAAACCTAGCGGCCTTAACTTGTTAGACGAACCTTTGAAAGACTTCATAGTGAACCCTGCCGACCTTCCTTGGAAGTGGGTCAAGAGGTTGATCACCTCGGGCAAAAGGGTAAATCACGACTCATGGTGAAAGTGTACAACCTCTGCAGAGTGTAAAACTGGTATATCAGTCGTGCTCACGGTCACGAGCGGCCTTGGACCCTTACAGAATAAATGATGAACACTGGTGATAATGTTAATATTGATGATATTGATGCTCATTAATAATTATTATTTCTTGCTATACATTATTCTCGTTTACATGATCATGAGGTTATTTGGGTAAACTTGTTGCTACTCAACTGCTAAAAAGATGACTCACTAAAAGCTATTGCAGTAAACCTGTGTCAAACCTTTTGAGCCTCATGAACCCCGTGTTATATTTGCTGAGTTCGACATGGACTCACCCTTGCTATTTCCCCACACTCCAGTGTGTAGTGAGGTGTTGCTTAGAAGAAGGATGAAAGTGCAGTGGAGTTTTCAGAAGTCTTTCAGAAGTGTTTGGTATACGGAGCCACCAGTCAGCCGTCCCTGAGAAGAATGGAGCCCGAGCAGAAGCTTAGTCACCGTTCCGCGATACTCTGATAGTTGTAAGTGTTAATATAGTAAGTATTCCGCTTTATATAAACATTATTTTGATATCTCTATTATGTTGTTGTATGTGTGGACTTCCTGGGCACACATATGATGAGCCTAGTTTTGTTTTTTGCAAAACCGGGTGTGACAACAACCTTTATCTATGGCTCATCGATGATCAAAATATGACATTTTTATTTCAATCGAAAGTATAACGTACATATTAACATCCACTTGAGCTGGTTTCAAAAAGAATAAATAAATAAACATCCACTTGAGCGTTGTTGCCTTTTCTGACGGCCGAAGGCTATTGGGCGCACTTATTCCTTCCTTCCGTTTCGGCCCATGCTCTCATTGGCCCAAATATGTTTTGTGGGTTGCTGCTCCCGCAAAGCTTTTTTCCATTTCACTGGCCAGCTTTTTGAAAAAAAAAATATTTTTCTTTTACAATTCATTTTTTCCTACCTGATTTTGTTTCCTTTTTCTTCCCATTATATCTTGATTTTTATAATATATTTGAATTAGTTTGAAATCAGGTCGCATCAAGTTAGCTGTAGCGATCCATGATATGCTCTCTGGTATTTGGGATTGGTCTGTGCCTCCGCTTCCTAAGTGACTAAAAGCATCTCCAGGAGTTTTTAAAATTCACCGTGTCTTGACTTCTTTAGCTACTCCGTACAATGTAGCAACACCTTATGTCAACTCACAATATATGTAATAATCATCATCTGAGAGAAAGTTAAAATTCAGGCACCTGAATTTTAGCAAGTTCGACCTAAAATACAGTCATGTCAAGTATATTCAGCATATATACAGTAGTTATTTGTTCACAGAGACCACTGGTACAGAAATCTTAATGGAGGCGGTCGCTTTCAATTTTTAGAGGCGGGCAAAGGCAACCGCCACCAACGTAAGGCCTCGGTTAATAGAGCCATAACCGAGGCGGTTGCCCAGCCCGCCTCGGTTAATCCATTAAGGGAGACAGGCGAGTTAGGGTGCCCGCCTCCATGAATCATTTTAAAAAAAAAACCCCAGTGAGCCCGATTGATCCCACCATCGAGCCCAATCGAGCCCGCCGCCGTCGTGCCCAAGCTGCCCGATCTAGCTCTAGGCTCCCCACCGTTGCTGGATTTGGCCTCACGCTCGCCGGATCTGGTCCCGCGGTGGCCGGATCTTGACCGGTCATCGCCTGATCTGGCCCCACATGCCATGGTCGGCTTTGGACCCACCCCGTTGGAGAAGGACCTGCCGGCTGTAGATCTGCAAGGAGGAGAGAGCGACGAGTGATGGAGATGAAGAGAGGGAGACAGGAGGAGAGAGTGACCTACCTCTGTCGCCCAACCGCGCGCCATCTCACGCCACGCGCCGCTAGGCCCCGAGACACCATGCCACCGCACACCGCTCGTCGTCCGACCCCGCGGACCCACGCCACCGCGTGCCACTCGTCGTCCGACCCCGCGGAGCCTCGCCACCACTCGTCGCGCACCACCCGACCCCGCCGAGCCGCACCACCGCGCGTTGCGCACTGCCCAACACCGTGGACCCGCGCCACTGAGCACTGGAGAGAGGGAGGGAAGGAGGCGGTCATCTGTTTTAGAGAGAGAGGGAGGCGATGGGGAGAGAGTGGAGAGCGGCGCCTGTGCGAGACAGTGGAGACCGGAGGAAGGAGGGCGTCGTCGGCTGAGAGCGAGTCTAAGGGAGGAGGGCGCCACGGAACCCTAACCTGCAGTATATATACTTGAGTCCGATATCGGGCCGAGATGGGCCGGACATGCTGCAAACAGGCCTGGCCTATTAATGGAGGCGGGCTTCATAAGCCGACTGCCTCTAGAAATTAATTTACGGAGGCGGTTGCTTTAAGATGGCCGCCTCCGAAAATAGAGGATTTTTGAAGGCGGTTGCCTTAAGCCGCCCACCTCCGTAAATCAATTAATGGAGGCGTTTGTGTAAGGATGACCACCTCTGTTAATGTGGAATTAATGAAGGCGGCTCCCTTATGCCGACCGCCTCTGTTAAGCTTTAACCGAGGCGGGCGATTTGTTAATCGGCTGAGCATGGCCGTGTTGGGAACATTGGTGGCAGGCAAAAATTGTGCCCGCCTCCAATCAGAAAAGTGCAACACCACCTAACAGGAATCGTGTACTAATAGACTTTTCCCTAGAACACGCATCATAAAAAATTCAAAATATTTGGCACCTTTTGTTGTGCTCCAGCGCTGGTTGAAACTGAACACACATGATCAAGTCAACGGCACTGTACGTAGTATCAGTTGGTGTTTAGTCCGGCTCAAATTATTCGCCACTGCAATGTGAAGGAACAACATTTTATTCGTACAGATGTTGTGTACTGTAATCAACTAAACAACTTTGCACTATTTGTCACTGGCATCGCAACATTGTAGCACTTGTTGAAGTTGAACACACAAGATACACAAAAACACAGTATGGCGCCCGGCGGCGAGCGGTGGAGCCTGGACGCCGCGACAGCGCTGGTCACCGGTGGCAGCAAGGGCATCGGACACGCACACGCGATCGTGGAGGAGCTGGCCGGGTTCGGTACGGTGCACGGGTGTACACGTGCGCCCGCAGCGCCGCGGACCTGGAGGAGTGCAGCATTTGCCTCTGTTGTACAGGAGTGGAATCACCCTGTAGTACACATGCCGAGGAATTCATCTGTATTGGAGTTGGAGCGATGCGTCGTGGACATTAGTCTTGGAAGAGCCGGGCCGGTAAATAATACTCCGTAAATACTAACCGAGCAAAAAAAAAACGTGGGCCACTTTGAGATGCGCGCAATTCTAAAAAAAAGAATACTGGAGCAATTTCTCATAACAAAAAACACAGAGACAGTAGCGTGGTGCCAAAAAAGAAAACCAATAGAACAAGCAGCAGAGGATGCAGTCCAGAACGCGAAATGAAAACGGCTCGGAAGAAGAAACATGAACACGACGAGCGTTATTATCTGCTGGCTAAATCACAGGCTAGATCAGGCACTAATGGTCCGGCCGCCGTCCACGCAGATGACCTGGCCAGTGACGTAGGACGCCGCCGGCTCCACCGCCGCAGAGGAAGGACACCATGGACGCCACCTCCACCGGCTCGCCGGCCCGCCACATAGGGACCCTGGATAACGATTGCTCCACGGCCTCGGGTGGTGCCTGTTAGGAGTAGTTAATTTACATGTCAACTAATTTCATGTAGGCAATTATATATACTAATTATGTCTCCATAGAAGTATAAGAGCATCTTCAGTAGTTCTCCAATACCTCCTCTATTTCCATAAAACCAATACCTCTTCTTTTTTTAGTGGCCACCAATACTTTCCTCATCTCCCCTCAAAGAAAGGGGGAGATACAGCTCCCCCAATACCATGGGGACCATTCCAACTACCACTTTTTAGCCATATTTTCTCTTACACTCCTGTGAGACACACCTTTCATATGGTTATTGGGGAGATATATTGGGGATACTGCTGTAGCAACTCCCCCAGTAAATCTAGAAAGTGATATTGGGCTACCCCAATAACATCTTATTGGGGGAGGTATATTGGAGGACAGCTGGAGATGCTCTAAGTACCTCTTTCGCCATGTCGATCAAGACGAGTCCAGGTGCCACACAGTTCACATGAATCTTATCGCTGGCCCACTTGCCGGCGAGGCTCCTTGTTAGTTGGTTCATTCCGGCTGTCATGCACCCAAATAAAACAAATGTACTATCAAGGACATAACATATGGTAGGACAAATGACGTATATACCTTCTCTAATTGCCATGTTTAGGTTGGTAATAGACATTAATGAGGTATACATGGGTCTTTTGGGTGCTTGTTATAATTTGGTACAAACTTTGAACTCTTTACACTACAAGAAATTCCCTTATACATGACGGTTTACTTTTGTCACAGACAAGTAAAAATACGTCACAGTTAACTATCGATGATGATCCAGTAAAATGTCACGTATTCCGCGTCATACATTTTTTTAGACCAAAATAGAACGTCACAGGTTGGTATTTTGGATCGTCATAGATTAGCTGACTGCATCTTATAACTAGCCTATATCCAGGCCTAGATCCAAACCATAGTGACGAAAAAACATCACAAACTAGTGCCAAATCATCATTGCATCGAGATGGATCACAGCTCATAAGATACACCAAACATTGATTCATTCATGTATTAGCATGTCCATAACAGTCACATTGAACATCAAACTACAAATTGGCCTAGCTCACAACCATTTAGTTTGAATATCACAATAACTATGTTTGAACTTAAAGATTTGATCTGTAGGGAGTCTAAGTAACTAAGTTTGAACTTCAATCGGCTTGCTGCCCATGAGATGTGCTACCTGAAAATCAGAGTGAATATAAGTTAGGTTTGCTAGCAAAGATTCTAAAAAGAAGTGTCATCTATTTACTAGAAAGCTTTGAAACTAGTTAACTATTAGTTCAATGCATATATTTTGAGAGCCCAACAAGTAGAGCATGTGAATCTAAATATGATAGAAACAGCTTGCAGATTTAATTTTAGAATCAAAGTAGAGCTACAATATGTCCAATCCACACATCTAGCCCTTGTAAGTTCAGCTAATGTATAAATTCCCTTGCTGGATTGGAAAGCTAATGTATGAATAAACAGAAAATTATTCTTGTACAGTACCAACTTATACATACACTTGAAAAATTGTTATTCTATAATATTTAGAATATTGAAGTAGACATGAAGGGTAAAGATTGAATTTTTTATACCTTCAGACAATATAGACTTGGCGTGGCAACCAATCTTCATATTTTCATTAATCTTCAGAAACATGTTAATCAACCTTGATCCTGTTGGCTGCACACGGAAAATCCGAGGCTAAGAGTCAAATAAGTACAATGGACAGGAACATTAAAAGTATGAGGCCACACCGTCTCCGCGACCTCTGAGCATGGCCACGATAGCCTGCTTTTTTAGTGCCGTTTGATATTGTTCTTATGGCTTGAATCACCTCCTTCCTATTTTTCACTATGAGTTTTTGTCTTGTCATGATTGGACTGAAGGGAGAACAGGTTTCCGAATTAACATGCATGTTGTTGGCTGAATCTTTTATTATATGCATACTCTACACATGGAGAAAGCACAAGGATAGAAAAATCTGGTAGTATGTGCTGCAGCCTAAATTCTTCATGCATGCTGCCATCGGTGCCAAACATATGCATTGTTACCTGCAAATACAGCCACAAACAATTTAAACGGCAAGCACATATACACAGAGCATTGTTGCCTAAATTCTTCATGCATGCTGCCATCAGTGTCAAACATATGCATTGTTACCTGCAAGTTTGATTTTTAGGTGACCCATATTTAACATAGACAAATACAGCCACAAACAATACTGATGGCAAGCACATATACACAGAGCCTTGTTACCTGCAAAAATGTTATCCATATTTTAGGTGATCCATATTTAACATCGACACCACATGTTATCTGCAAAAATGCAAAGTGTTGTCCAAGTTCAGCAGCCACTCGTCAAGCAAAGCCACAATTTAAATGAGAGTCTCTTGTAGCAAACAAGCCAATTTGTGTAGCATGAAAGGGGCATTTAACAAATGAGATATCAGTGCAGATCACTGTTGTCGCTACTCACCTGAAATTGAACACAATCCCTGCTCCTTTTGCTGAACACAAGATTCTACTGATAATTTCAATCCACATCCTGCAGGAAGAACAAAACAAGTTCTACTCATACAAGCATACACTTGGATTTGGATCTACAGATAAATTAGGGCTCCCTTCAGTTTGTATACAAAATGAAGGGAAGAGAAGGGACAGGCATACCTGGTGTACCTGGTGTTGTGAGTGCTCACCAATGCAGATCCGGACACCAGGATGCTGGGGTGAAGCCGGAGCGGGCGCGACGGGGGCGGGTCGCGGGGGTCGAGCTAGGCCGGGGCTGGGCCAGGGCCGGGGTTGGGGTCGGCGCGGCAGGGTTGAAGTAGACACCGGATTTAACTGGATATCCTCTACCTCCGGATTTAACTGGATATCCTTGATTGCTTCCCAGAGATGCACAAAATCATTTATTTCTGCTTGTGTGGTGGGAGGGTATATGTGGTCGATCCATTTGTTGTTTGCCAAAGCCTTTTGAACTGTGATTTTTTTGCGGCATGTTTTTTTGATACAAGTGTGGTGCTAAGTTTTTTGCTGTGTCACTGTTTATCCAAGGAGAGGTCCAGAAAGCTGTTGTTCGTCCATCTCCAATGTTGACAACCGTTGATGCATTGAAAAGGTCATGATCATATTTGTCGCAAGGAATCTCCAGTCCGTTCCATGCCCTTTGTTTTTGTTTCCATCTAAACCACAACCATCTTAGTCTTAAAGCTCTGGTGAACCTCTCAAGATCTAAAATACCCGGCCCTCCCTTCTCCTTTGGTCTGCATGTGGTAGGCCAATTGATCAAAGAATGCCCTCCACTGACTTTGTCTGGTGTTTCTCCTCTCCAGAGGAAACTGCGTCGCAATCGATCTATGCTTTTGATTAGCCACTTCTGTGCGTGGAACACTGTGAAGTGATAGATCGGTAGTGCCGATAGGACAGTTTTCACTAAGGTCTCTCTACCTGATGTCGACAAAAATTTTCCTTTCCTTCCCGGAATTCTTGCCCCTATCTTATCCACCAGAGGTTGTACTTCAACTTTCCTTAGTTTTCTGGTATGTAAAGGTAGTCCCAAATACTTCCCTGGGAAACTGTTGATCTTCCCTAGGAAGCATTGGATGAGAGTAGGTACCACTTCTGATTGTAGTCTGATTGGAAATATTTCTGTCTTTTCCATGTTGATTCTGAGCCCTGAGCATGTACCAAAAAATTGCAGATTTTTTTGTAAGCTCATTAGTTCCCCGGCTGACGGGTTTGCAAACAATGCTGCATCATCGGCATACAGAGAGCATCGCAGCCTCGCTGCTCTGGGGAGGACTGGCTGAAGGATACCTTGCTCTGCCGCTTTTTCGATAATTCGCTGTAGTGGGTCGATGGCGAGGATGAAAAGCATTGGAGATAACGGATCGCCTTGTCTAAGGCCTCTTGCGTGTTTAATGTTTTGGCTCGGGCGTCCATTAATGAGAATTTTGGAGGACAATGTTCCCAAGATTGTAGAGATCCAGTCTCTCCATTTGGTGCTGAACCCAAGTGCTCTCAATACCTCCAGCAGGAATGACCATTCTATTGAGTCAAAAGCTTCAGAAATGTCTAGCTTTATGAATAGTGCTGGCTTCTTATTCCTATGCAGCAATTGGATTACTCTCTGCGCATAAAGAAAATTGTCGTGTATACACCTCTTCTTGATGAAAGCATTCTGCGCGTACGAAACTAAATTGTTCATGAACGGGGAAAGCCTGTTTGCCAAAATCTTTGTGATGATTTTGATGAGACTGTTGATTAGGCTAATTGGTCTGTACTCTGCCAGAGTCATAGCATCTTATTTCTTTGGCAACAATACTATATTTGCTTCATTGAACAAGTGAATCTTTGAGGCTCTGTGATTGTAGAATCCCAGAATCGCATTGTATAGGTCCTATTTAATTATATTCCAACATTTCTTATAGAAAATTCCTATGAATCCATCTAGTCCCGGAGCTTTTTCCAGTGGAAATTCTTTGATTGTGTTCTGCAATTCCTGCACAGTGAATGGATTATCAAGCTCTTCCAGGTTGTGTGGCGAGTATCCTAGTGCCGTCCAGTTTATTGTTCGGTCTCTTGAAGCTCTGGTTCCAATTGCTTTAGCAAAAAATTCAACTGTCATTTTATTTTTATCTTCATGAGAGATGGCAACCCCATCTTCACTTCAACTGCCATTTTATTTTTATCTTCATGAGAGATGGCAACCCCATCTTCACTTTGGATGGCACTGATGTACGTTTTGTGTCGTCGTGCATTGGCATGGATCTGGAAAAAACGGGTATTTACGTATCCATGTCAGCCGAGAATGCTGCCGAGCTCTTGCTTTTTGGATTACAGCTAGTCCAGTTGACTTTGCCTTTAGGTATTTTTTGAATTCCATCTCATCCGACGTTAGAGTGCGTCTTTCTTGTGCCCTTTCAAGCTCCAGAAGAGTAATATGAATGATGGCCTCTCTCAGTTTCCATTCACTGCATTGTGCACGCCTCCAAACCTTTAGCGCTCTTGCCGTGCGCAGTAGTTTTACATGCATGCGTAATAAGGGGTCTTGAGTGTTTACATGCTGCTCCCATGCCTGCTGGACCGTTTCCATGAATCCTGGCATGTTTACCCAGTACGATTCAAATCGGAAGCCTCTATAGAAGTCAAAGCTTGTATCGCCTTGCATGAATAGAGGGCAGTGATCCGAGCCCCTAGATGCCATCGCTTGCAGATCGGTTCTTGGGAAAAGGCCAAGCCAATCCGTTGTTGCTAGGAAGTGATCAATTTTGGTCATTGTTGCGTTCTGTTGGTCATTGCACCAAGTAAATCGTTTCCCTTTTAGCTCTAGCGGCGCAAGCTGTAGGTTATCAATCGTATTTTTGAACCTGTTGATCAATCTGAGATTTACTCTCTGATTATTCTTGTCTTCAGCCCGATATATCAAATTGAAATCTCCTATGATGAGCCACGCTGGCTCCATATGTTGTTTCAGATTGGAAATCTCCTGAAGGAAGTTGATCTTGTCTTGGTCGGCTTGGGGTCCATATACTCCAGTTAGGCTCCACGATAAATTTTCCTCCAACATTGTGATCTGAACCGAGATTGTGTTTTGAGTTGTTAGCACGGGAACCATTTGGAAGAAACGATCGGATGCTGCCATCAATATGCCCCCAGCTGTACCCACGGCCGGCAGAACTGAGCAGTTCCTTGCCAGCTCTAACCCTACAGTTTCAATGAGCAGGCTTTGGTTCCAATTCTGAATCTTGGTTTCTTGCAAGCAAACTATAGTGGCTCCCGATGAGATGATCAGGTTGCGTACACTTGCACTTTTAGCTCCGTCGTTGAGTCCTCTAACATTCCAACAGAGAATTAAACACTTTTGTTGTGACATTTATTCACACTGATTGCAACTAGATATCGATAAAAGCAAACTCGCCAAGTTCTTCGCATAACTGAACCGAAGGCAATAGAGCCCACAGGTTCCAACCATCCGCCGATGTCCATAGGAGTAGCTGAAGCCAACAGAGCCATCAGGCCATAGTTTCCCCAACATAACAAATTCCCAGGTTCTTGTGCCGATGGCTACAGTGCCAGCAAGCAGAGCAAGTCTCGTGAAATTGACTAACATGGGCTGATACGCCCCCTGATGGCCTCGCAGGGCCCAAACTACTACAAAGCTACTCCACCATTCCTTCATTCGCACCTGACTAGCATTGGTAGTGATTGCTGACATTGGAGAACAGCGTCAACTGCCCTTGAGGCATGGAAGCCTCAGGCCATCTTCTCTGGCTGTGTTGCTTTCTGCTTCTTGGGGGTGATCCCCTTCTTCATCTGCATGGTTCCGTGGTCTGCCAATACCTGAATGGCCTCCATCTTGTTCTTGTTGAGTGGCCTGTCGAAGTACTGTGAGAATGAATCAAAGTCAGTGATAGCAGCAGCTTGTTTTACAGGCGACAGTTCACCTAATTTTTTAGAGAGCAAGTCCTGGGCAATTTCAATGGTATGCTTTCCCACTCTCGACTTCGCCTTATTCGCTAAACGGGTACTTTGGCGTTTGTTGTTGTTTGTTGCTGTTTCTTGGGCACTTGAATTAGGCGAAAAAGGTTCTATAAGCTCTGGGTTTGGCAAGACCGGTTGCTCTACATTCATCGAGATGGAGTTAATGAACGAGTCAATTGCATCAGTAGCAGTTACATCAGCGCCGTCAGGCGGACTAGGTTGCTGATCTAGAGTTGGGACAGCACTCTGGATATTGGGACATTGTGTTACAGATTTTTGTATGCATAACTCTGGCTGATCCTCTACTGTAACCCTCTCAGACTCTTGGCACACAGAGACAGACTGCTGCAGTTCTATTGCATCCCTCGCAGGATCTGGACTCAAGATGACAGGGTTGGACATAAATTGGTGCAACTCTACCTCTGTCCTCACAGGCTCTAGACTACAGCTAACAGGGTTGGACATAGTTTGATCCAGGTTTATTTCAGTTTCCTCTGCTATAGCAACTCTTTCAGCACATAAGGAACTTACAAGCACGTCGCACAGTGGATCATAGTTGTTGATTTCCATCAGCCTGTTGTCTTCACTGACCTGCTTGATCTCCTTATGCCTTTCCTGATTGAGGGTTGGGGTAGTCTTCTTCCCATGACCACCTTGATCACAATAGATACGGATTTCATCAAGCATCGGATCAAAAACACTGGGTGCATCAACTGAATACAACTTAGAAAAGGAAAAAAATTCAGGTGGGCTCTCAGATGCAACAGCAGGGTGATCTCCACAGACTGAAAATAGTGGTACAGCAAAGGATACACGCTTTGTGCTCTTATTTTTAGTTGCTGGAGCAGGGGCGACTTTAGCTTTGTATGTGAGCTTCCTGGTCTGCTGATGGTGCCTGGAGCGATAAGATCCTCCCTCACGCGGAGCGTTGGTGCGGAAGTTGGAGCTGTAGCAGTCTGCCACCGCATTGCGGCAGCGAGTGACCCTGCCCCAGGCAGAAGCACTCCTGTGGCGCCAGTGGTGACCGCCGTTGTGGCCCCTGTCTTCGTCATCCCTTCTATGGTGCCTCTGCTCCTGGCGTCCATGGCCCCCCTCCCGGCGGCCGCGGTTCTCACCCTGCTCATCAGGAACGCCATACCTCCAGTCGAAGTCCCTACAACGCTTGCGGTTTGGTCCTCCTGGGCCCCCGTCGCCATTGATGAATGACAGGTCCTCCACCGTGGCCAAATGAGGGAGAATCTTGTAGGTCAGGGCATGTCTTGTAGGTCAGGGCATGTTTGAGTCCAGTTGGAGGATCATGATGTACCTGCACGGCGTCGGGGTCGGTGATTGTCAGCCACACCTTCTTCGGAATCTTGCATGGGTCTGCACACCAGGCCCAGAGATCATAGGTCCTGGTCCTCTCACGGTGGCGGGTGTGCTCCTCGACGTAGTGGATGGCGCAGGATCGGCCCAGGATCATTGCAGCCACGTCTTCCCCCCAGGCATGAGGTGGGATCCCCAGTGGCGGAGGACGGAAAGAAATTAAGATAGGGCGGAATCGATAATAAAGATAGATAGCAAAATAACATCTCTCATTAAAATGCTTTATACTCAAGACGTTGTGACCCTCAAGCACAAATATATAAAAATTCAGCAACCAAATTTACTAACTTTGTGAGCACTTCGAACCAAATTACAACAAATTGATTATTTGAAGACAGTAAACAACTAAAAAGAAGAGTTTCAGGTTTGAGGCCTTGTGGCCGTGATACAGGAAGGAGCACGAAGTGCAGTAACCGTGCCAATCTAAGACAACCTGTTGCAACCTTGCTGGAGGAGCGGGAAGGAGCAGAAAGTGCCCGAACTAGAAAGTGCTGGACTATTGGCCTGTCGCCATTAACGCTTGATGCCTCCTCGATGGCCGCCGGTGCCCTCACGACCTCACCAGTCACCACATCGTCCGACGCCGTTGCCTCGCGCTTTCGAGATGGAGAAGACAAAAGGGCAAGATCACGAATCGTCAGACTACAAGATTGAGGCCGGCAGCACCGCAGCAGGCCAATAACATCCTAAACTAATGAAAGCCCAGCGCACAGCCCAAGTAACGTTTCGTCTAATCGCTAAAAAAACTAACGTATGAACTGCTCATCTTCTACCTGCGGCTGCGTTCGTATTGAGACTCAGACGTTCGAACTTCCAAACCGCGCCATGGCTACTAGCAGCAGGAAGCGCTTAGGGGTAGGGATCCACGGTGGAGTCAAGGTAGGGCGAGTGCCCTACCTCGCCCTACCGGGTCCTCCGCCCCTGGGGATCCCCTCAATGCGGAGGTTGACGTGGAACTCCAGGTCGATGTCTTCTTTTTTGATAAGTCGACGGGAGGGGAGAGAATCCCCCACCTGATTTAAATTATAGTGTGGCTCCAAAAGCCAGATGTTTGAGAAACATTACAACGTTTTACTAAGCTTTTACATTGCGTTAACTAAGACTGAACACCATTTTTCAACAATTTCCTTGTCCTTATGTCTTCAGCTTCCCTTGTCTCATTCCAAGTGGCGAAGTTGAAAGTCCTGCCCCCGTCGACGATGCTTTGCTGACGGGTGACCCGCTGTCTGCAATGCTCATCAGAGAAGATGACCAGATATTGCTCTGGATAATGCTTAACCACCTGAAAGTCATGGACTTGGGTTACACTACGCTAGACTGCATTTGTAGGGGCGGCTCCAGATGGTTTGTAGCAACGGTTTTGGCAACCGCCCCTACCAAACCGTTGCTACAAATCACTAATTTGTAGGGACGGTTGGCCAGCCGCCCCTACAAATCGATTTGTAGGGGCGGCTAATGATATGCAAGGACGGCTGAATATTGGGTTGCCCCTACAAATCAATTTTCAGAAATCACGAAAAAAGGAGCAAAAAAAATATAGCAATTTTTTTTAATCCGAGGAGGTCCCCACCGGTCAGCCACACACCCACTCTATGGTAGAAGCATTTTTTCACGATTTTTGCACACTTTGTGTCAGCCAGGATTCAAACCCTCGACCTCTCCCTCACGCGTAAAATCCTCTACCACTGCACTTCATAATCACTTGTATCTATAATCCATTTTTGTTCCCCACATATTATACAAAACCGAGCATAATTTGGTCGTTTGAGGCCATAACTAATTCAAATAAAAAAGTTGTCAACTACAAAGTTTCATAACTTTTCGAGATCTACAACTTTCTTTTTGGTAGTTTCTCCGTCCAAGGTCGTTTACAAAATTTGAATTTCAAATTTGAGAAATTCAAACGTAGTTTCCCATGACAAGGTGATTTCAAATAAAAAAGTTATCAACTACGAAATTTCATAACTTTTCAGTATCTACAACTTTCATTTTTATTGTTTGTCCATACAAGGTCGTTTAAAAAATTCAAATTTCAAATTTTTAGAAATTTAAATGTAGTTTTCCTTAACAAAATGATTTCAAATCAAATAGTTGTCAACTACAAAGTTTCATAACTTTTTGAGATCTACAACTTTCATTTTGGTTGTTACTCCATTCGAGATCATTTACAAAATTTAAATTTCAAATTTTAAAAATTCAAACGTAGTTTTTTATGACAAGATGAATTCAAATGAAAAAGTTGTCAACTATAAAGTTCTATAACTTTCTAAGATCTACAACTTTTATTTTGAACATTTAGTTATCCGATATAGTGGTAGTAACATTGTTCATAAATTTTACATATCCCTCTTATAGTTTATGAAATTAGAAGAGAGATATGTAATAAACTAGAAGAGGGATATGTAAAATTTATGAACAATATTACTTTAACTTTGCCGGAAGAAGAAATGATCAAAACAAAAGTTGTAGATGTTGATGAGTTCTACAACTTTTGTGTTCATGAATTTTTCAGTTAAAATCATTTAATGTTTCAAAATGACATTTAAAGTTGCCATTTTTTGAAATTCAAAATTCAATCAGATAAAACACAGTCACATGAAAAGATGGATAAAAATATAGCTGTAAGAACATAATAAATTGATAGAACATGATTTTAGAAATTTTTAAGAAAAAAATCATCAAATTTGAAGTTAGTATGAGGGAGAAAGACTAGTTAGAAGTTTTAGCCAGAGATTAAAAAGAGAAACCGGAGTTCTTCAACAATTTCAAAATTGAATTTCAAACAACATTTTAAAGCAGTAAATGATTTTAAATGAAAAAGTTGTAAACAACAAAGTTGGCAACCATTTGTAGGGGCTAGCCGCCCCTACAAAGAAAGGGAGGCGTTGGTACAAATCGTTTCTGTACAACCATTTCAGGGAGCTAAAAATGCATTTTGAAACTTTGGGGCACATATGACACTTTGAGAGAACTTTGTGGACTGCTAGTGAATTTTACTAACTGGTCTATTGAACATGTTGTGGACATTGTCAATTTTGAGTGTATATAAACAGTTTTAGCGACCCAGTTTAGAAATCCAATTTATATATGCTCTTGTAGAGTTGTAGTTACTCTAGAAAAGGTATTTCATTACATTAAAGTGGTAGATAGATAGAGTGATCAAACAAACACAATGCAGGGGCATCTCAGGGGCCGACGCTTATTGGATTGGATACACATATAATAAGTAGTGCGACAATATATAATAGGAAAAGACAAAAAAAAACTTGGCATGCGCGTCGGAGATAGTAAATCCAAATTGGACCCGGAACAGTATCAAGCTGTGGTGGAGCTGATGATCTTCTGGATGGCCTGCAGCGCCTGGATGGCGTTTTCCAGGTAGAAGGCGAGCGGGGCGGAGATGGCGGCGAGTGGGTTGGCAGCCAGCTCCTGCTCGACGTCCTTGTCCGCGGTGGGTACCGGCAATTGCGGGTTCTCCTCGAACTTCTTGGCCTGCTCGAGGTAGGCGATCATGCGCGGCGTGACGTAGAGGGAGATGACCTCCTCGTCGCCCCTTCCAGCGGCACGCTGGCGGCCATGGGAGATGATGGTGGCAAGCGCGTAGGGGTGGCCCAGCTTGTTGTAGAGCTTCTGCGACTCCATGTATTCCAGCAGCCGCAGCAGCTCGGCTCGGAGCGCCTTCACCATCCTGTCGCCGTCGTCCAGCATGATGTCCTCCAGCGCGTTCTGGGCGTCCATAATCTTATCCCGCGCGCGGTCCAGTTTCCCGCCATCCGCCAGCTCACTGGCCTTGCTGATCATGTCGGCGTGCTGCCGGCGTACCTCCTCGGCCTGCACCGACCGCTCCTCCTCGCTGCCGGCGACGCCGGGAGGGCTCGGGTCCGGGGTGCGCAGCCGCTGAATGTTCTGGGCAGGCTGCCGCGTTTCCTCGGCGGCGTAGCTGTGCCTCGCCACCGCTAAGGTCGCGTTGTAGGCCTCGGTGTCGGAGCTTTCCTTGAGAGTGAAGTTGACGGCGACCTTGCGCGTCTCTCCGCTGAAGAGGGTGCCGAACTTGATGGTGATCACGCCACTGGCGTCGGTGGTCTGCGTGTAGTCCGTTCCGGCGGCCACCTCCATCGTGTCCAGGTCGCCGTCGGCCGTCTTTGGGGTGAGGGTCAGCTGCACGTCCTGCGCCACCACGGTGAGGAGGCCACCCAGCAGCTGCGCGAAGGGCGCGCTCAGGTTCGTCCCGTCGGGCACGGTGCTGTACGTTCCGCCGGGGGATTTCTTGGCGATGTCGGTGAGCAGCTATAGCAGCGGCATGCGTCCAATCCAAGGTATAGGTTGGTTAGCTAGCAGTAGCATTGGTTGGAGTAGCAATAGCTAGTGTTGCATACCTTGTGGTCTGTGCCCTGGCCGAAACCAAAGGTGTAGACAGACACCTCGCCGGGGTCGACTTGCCTCGGGTCACCGGAGGACTTCCCCTCGGGCTTCCCATCGGACATGAGGAAGATGTTGGCGGTGCGGGACACCGTGAGCACGCGGCCGCCGAGGACAGCCAGCCCCAAGTCAAGGCCGGCCTTGATGTCGGTCCCACCGTCGGCAACCAGGCTGCCGACGATTGTCTTGAGGTCACTCTGGGCAGCTTGGGTCATGGAACGCAGCGGGGTGAGCCTCTTTGCGCTGCTTTCGAAGGTGACGATGGAGAGGCGGTCCACGGGGGTAAGCTTCATGATCACGAACTGCAGGGCCTTCTTCACGCTCTCGATCTTGTGCCCTCGCATGCTGCCGCTCACGTCCACCACGGCCACCAGGTCGAGGCCCTCCCTCACGGCCGTGGAGGATGTTGCCTCGATCTCCACCATAGCCGTCACTGAGTCCGCCGTGAGGGCCACATCTTTCTTGCTGTACTTCGGAATCCTCATCGTCACTAGACCCTGTTTGTTCACTGCAACTCCAATCATACCGTTGGAATGCATAAAGCACACATCAATGATCGAATTGACATCCACACTTCAGATACTGAATCTCCATTAATATACGATTATTCCTAAAATTCGTGTATGTACTCCAGAATGTATGCATCAATGGAAGGCCGACGGAAGGCGATACCTCCATTCGGATTCGGAGTAGTAGCAGGCTTCTCATCGTCGTTGAACGCCATTCTGAACCTGCCTGCTAAGATCGAGAAGGACTATATGAGAGAGGGAGTGCAATAACACAGTGCTAAGTGCTAACTAGCCAACTAGGCACCGAGAAGAGCACATCACCTTCTGCTTCCACTTTCTATGATGATATGAATGGCTATGCATACCTCCCTTTATATACTGATAGGCTCTCGCTATCTTGTTCCAGGCCGGCCGGGTACCTTTCATCCATAGTTCCCTTTTTTTATTTTGTAGGTACCTTTACCAATTGCTACTATTGTGCGCCTTAGAAACCATCGAATTGAAGACCCGGATGCATTGTTCTTGTGATGCTAAGACCGCATTAAGTCAAATCACACCTTCTATTTTATGTGGAGCTATAGCTATAGGGACTATATCTCAGCTCAGTAGTAATTGAACTGGTCACATGATATTAGCTGTAACGTGATATCTTGACCGGAAGAACACTGACAGGCTTATATATGTTAATAAATTCTTCTATGTTAACTCTGGTTTTTTAGTTATATGTCAGAGCAATAGCATAGTTAACTAGCTTCAGCACCTTCTTTCCGATCGATTTTCTATTATGGTCTTGCGTAGTCTTTTAAATTAACTGATACATGCATATCCATCCACCCGCCTCCACACACATGATTAAAACATATGTTTTGACGGGAGGGAGTAATGGACGCCGGCGTTGTTTTTGCGATTATTTGGTGTGTGCTGACAAGGTATTATTCCCTTCATTTTAAATTATAAGACGTTTTGACTTTTCTAAATTTATAATTCTAGCTACGCACCTTTTTTTAGATAATGGAATAAAGGTTGCGGCTTCAGCCCTCTTCGAGGAAGAGACATCAGTCCACACTTATTACAATATGAAAAACGCCATGTACACACAAGAATTTCAAATTGAGAATTAATCAGCAAAATATTGACAATCATTTGAGGTGAAGAAATGCAATGTCCACCACTCTAGTAGACAACTTGCATGAATCATAGCCCCTATTTGGTTCTCAGTGCGTTTGCAACCGAGCCAGAACTGTAGTCAATGTGTCACCTATATAGGACCCACAAAAAAGATTTTAGGGTTCATTTATTAAAAACTGAATTGTTCCTAGCTAGTGAGCCATATTGACCAACAAACGGCTATAGCTCCTATAATACTACCTCTGTCCATAAAAGAATGCAATTCTCATTTTTCGAGAAGTCAAACCGTGTAAACTTTGACTAAATTTATATAAAAAAATTACTAACATTCATGGTACAGAACAAGTATCATTAGATTAGTTATAGAATATATTTTCATAATAAATTTATTTAAAGTCATAAATGTTAATACTATTTGCTATAAACTTGGTCAAACTTAAGCTAACTTGACCGGCACGGATCCTATAATTGCATTCTTCTGTGAACGGAGGAAGTAAGTAACAGGGAGTTTTGCGGGCGTCATGTGAGGACTCTGTGGCAGGCGTCATGTGTTCATGCGTCATATGTCTGTTAGTTTGATCTCCACCGGACTTGGCCGAACGACCATGTCTGGGCCCTGATCTCGCGTCCTGATCGGGGACGCCCAGCCTAATGACGTGGCTAGTGGGCCCCCGTCGCGCAGTGCAATAAATAGGAGGTGGGGGCCAGTGGTTAGGGTTACGAGGTTCACTGCCGCCACTACACCCCACCTAGTCCCTACACCGATCTAGTGGGAGGCGCTGAAGCGGCAGGAAACGCCACCAGTCTTAATCACTGCCACTGGATCGCGTCCCACTGCACTGCTGTGACTCCATCGACCCCGTCGGACTTCAACGACCTCACGCAGGGAAGCACCACTTCGCCACTGCCTACGAACAGTCGGTATTACCTCCCATCTCTCATTCTCTCTCTCTTCTCTCTTGTTCATGGTCGGATCTATGTGTTCCATATCAAAAGGAGAAACTACCACTCACTAATCTACACCTAGAATGATCCTAAGTTTCCTAACAATGGTACCGGAGCCTCACTAGAGTGTAGATCTGAGTCGTGGGGTTGAAAATCGAATGAAAATAGAAAGAAAAGATGACCGATCAAATCGGATCGGGATAGAGACAAAACCCTAACCCTAGAAAGATAAAGGGGATGGAGAGGGGGCTTCCTACCTGAGGCCCGGCCATCCCGTCATCGCCACCGGCCATCTCCATGACCGGCGCGCGGGAATAACCGAACCCGAGCCGAAGTACTGCCGCCCTGCGATTCTTGGCTTCGGGCATCGGTAAAGGGCACCTTCGCCCAGTCCGCTCGATGGCGGCGCGCTCTGCCTAGGGCGAATGCGTGTGCTGGCGAGGGGACCGGCGGCGGCGCCACCAGCTCCTTTCCTCAGGTCGCCAAGGGCGGCCGGCTCGAACCAACGGCGGCTCTGCTCTGCTTGATGTGAGAAAGAAAGAGGAAGGGTAAGAGAAAGGAAAGAGGTGGAGCAGCCGGACTTGCCTCGGCAACCTCTGCCCTCGCCGGCGATGGCCACCATGGCCGCCGCCGCTGCCTCCACTGTTGTTGCTTGCGGCGTGGAGAGAGAAATGGAGAAAGAAGAAAATGAAACTAGGGTTTAGGTAGTGGCCAGCGGTGCTGGATTTTGATCCTGCGAGATCGGCGGATGACCGTCCGATTCGTTTCGACGGCTGAGATCACGCCGTGGATATTGGGCCGGTTTTAGGGCTGTGCGGGATGGGGAAATCTCGGTCCAAGCCCAGGTTAAGGCCTGGGCGCAGGGGAGCATCCTGCGCAGCGTGTTACTCGGCTGCGGCCACGCGTTCTGGTCCTGCTGGGCTGCAATGCAGCGCGCGCACAAGGCCAGGACGCCGGGCCACGCTAGCTGGGCCGCGGTGGGGAACAGTGTAATGCGCTGCTGGGCCACGGGCTGCGAGTTTGGCTTCGGGTCGAGTTTTACTCTGGATGGGCAAAATGAAGCAAAGAAACTGTTTTAAGTTTATTATTTTCAGAAGCAAATTTTGAAGAATTTTGTTTCGTTTTCCATCTCTATTCAATTTGAACCAACGGAATAATTGCTTAGAGAATGGATAAGTACACAGTGATGCTTCTGAATAAGAATTATTTTAAGAATTTTGTCACGTTTTTCGCTACAAAGAAAAAGAATATTGTCTTCTCATTAAATCCGAACCAATGGGAGGATTTAATTTGAAGAGCAGTTACAATTATTCAGAAAATAGTGAAAAGTTTATCCTCTAATTAAAATTGGAACCAACGAGAAAATTTTAATTAGAGGGATATTCACATTATGATTTAAGTGAAATTATGACATTGTTATTTTCTGACCAACGTTGATGATAACAATATTATAAGCTTATTTATGAGTTTGAGGTTGAAATTTAAATCTTTGATAAATTATGCATCAAAGTGACCAATTTTTCAGAGAATAGATAAAGATCAGAAAATGCTCATGAAATAGAAAGATGTATTTTCCGCTGCAATGATGATGATGATGATCTTCTAATTAAATTCGAACCAACGGGAGAATTTAATTTTGAAGAGGGTTAATGATAATTGAGTTGTTTCATATGTTAATTCCATTTATGCCCAACGGTGATGTGGAATTAATGTACAAGAATATTATATTCATGATGTTGCTAATTTTAGTAAAAGTTATTGATAGAAAATTTTATAAGTTTTATCTATGAGTTTTATGCATTTGTTCTATTTCTGCCCAACGGTGATATAGAATTAATATAGAAGAAAGTTGTTTTGTTCTATATCTGCCCAACGGTGATATAGAATAGTACATAAAGAAATCAGAGTTTAATGTTGATGACTATTGTTGAATAATTTTCAGACAAAGATCTTCATGCTTTCGTTCTTAAAGGCAGAAAAGAAAGAGAAAAGAAAAGCACTGGGTACTTGTGACTCAGATGATGAAAAACCTAAGCACAAATTGTGTATATGAGAGTAGGCCATTGCATGAGAGACTGTGTCCTTTTTAAGAGTGGCTTGATCCAAGAAAAGAAATAGAACAATAAGAGTTTAGTTTGAGAAATGTCTTTTATGTACTCTCTATGAAAAAATAATTTAATTTTCAGTTTTTATCATCATGATATGAATTGTAATGAGTGGCATGCATGTTTAATTTGACCAACGTCGGATTAAGCATGTGTGTTAAAGAATATCAGTTTTATTCCTGAATTTGATGATTAAGCATGTGTGTTAAAGGATTCACAACACCTTGTAGCTCATGCTGCATTTCTCGGATTCTCTGAGGAACTCCTAGGTGTAGAATCCATATACTGCTGTCCTTTGAGGTTGCTTGGCGCATAACACGATAAAATATATTAAGGCCTTATTTAGTTCGTGGGTGAAAAGTTTTTGGGTGTCGCATCGGATGTTTCATAGGATGTCGGAAGGGGTGTTCGGATACTAATAAAAAAACTAATTACATAACTCGTCTGGAAACGATTAATTAGGCTTAAAAGATTCGTCTCGCGGTTTCCATGCAAACTGTACAATTAGTTTTTTTTATCTACATTTAATGCTTCATGCATGTGTCTAAATATTCGATGTGACGGGGTGAAAAGTTTTTAGGTAGAAACTAATCAGGGCCTAAAGTGAGGGCCTGTTTAGTTTTCGAAAATTTTTGAAAAACGCGACTGTGGTAATTTCGTTGTTATTTGACAAATATTATCTGATCATGGACTAATTAGGCTTAAAAGATTCGTCTCCTGAATTTTATCTAAACTATGTAATTAGTTTTATTTTTTATCTATATTTAATGCTTCATACATGTGTCTAAAGATTTAGGGTGACGCGAAATCTGAAAAATTTTGCAAAATTTTTTGAGAACCAAACAAGGCCTGAGTACTCCGTGGCGCGGGTGTCATGTGTTCATGCGTCATGTGTCTTGCGTCATGGGTCGGCCTATCCTGGGCCCTCGGCATATAATGCTCATGATGAGGTCACGAGCTCACAGATCAGCACAGGCGTCGTGCGTCGACTTGACTTGCCTTGCCCACAGCCTACGGCCATTGGTAACGCTGCATCCACCTTCATGGCAACACGTACGTTAGTACGCCGTAGGCATGACGAGGACCGTGTGAACTCTATAGACATTGCGTCGTCCTCTCTTGGGCCCTCAGCACATAATGCTCTTTATGAGCCTACGAGCTCACAGCTCAGCACATGTACAAGCGTCGACTTGAGTTGCCTGCTTGGCAAACAGCCCACATCCCACGGCAATTGCACGCTGCAATGGCTGTCCTCTTTCGCGCGTTGAATTGAATCCCACATTATGCATTATTATTCTTGTGACGTTAAGGCAGCACTATGTTAAATCACGCCTTACATTTCTATTTTATGGTGGAGGGACTGTCATAGTGATTGAACAGGTCACATGATATTAGCTGTAACGTGACCGGCAGAAGAATGACAGGCATACATATGATAATTGAGTCTCATTTGTCGTTAACTCCGATTTCTTAATTATAATATGGCATAACACGGTTTGCTTCAACATCTTCTTTGATTTGGATTTTCTACTATGGTCTTGCTGAGTCTTTTTAATAAACTCTGATACATATCCATCCACCTGCCTCCTCACATGATTTGTGTAATATGAGGAAAGCATATATTTTGAAGGAAGGGAGATAAAAAGTGTCATTGCTATCTTCCTGAACCTTTTACAGTTCGATAGGAAGATAGCAATGAGACTAAGAAATACTAAGACGGTGCTTAAAGCACCAAATGACATCGATTTTAACAAAATAAACCCAAAATAAGAAAGATTGAAGATACACTATCCTTACAGAAGATGGAGTAAACTGGGGGAGCATGGTATGAAAAGGTCTACAACTTGAAGAGAAGTGGGACCAGTGCCTACTTCAATGACTCAAGATCGACAAATGCTCAACAGCATGTTGATGTTGTATGACTCATACAACACATGTTGTTAGCCCTTCAAGAAGATGAATAAGAAAACAAGGATCTAGTTATACAGGACCCTATAGAATCGATTGGCGATGAAAGAGCAACAACACCCCATGTGAAAGAAGTGCCATTAGCCAAAGACCAGAAGGTCTCAAAGAATAAGATAATCAGATATTTCTGATGACTATAAATTTTATATTAATGAAGAAACTCAAATTAAGGGTGATTCCACCTCATTTGAAGAAACCATGAGAGGCGTTAACACGTCTGAATGGCAAGAAGCTAAGGAAATTGAAATGAAATCGATGAATACCAACGAAGTTTGAGAAACAGAAGCAGCTCCTAATGGAGCAAAAACAGTAGGCTGTAAAGGGTCTACAAGACGAAATGTGACTCCAAAGGGAATATAAGATATAAAGCACGACTTGAATTGAAATATTTTACACAAAAAGAATGAATAGATTACAATGAGTGCTAGTGGCACATCATGATCTAAGTTACATCAGATGAAAGTAAAGACAACATTCCCTAATGGGATTTGTATGAAAATGATTACATGGCACAACCTAAAAGTTTTGTTGTGGAAAGAAAGAACGAAAGGGATGCCACTTGTAGAAATCTTTTTTGAACTAGAGCAAGTCTCTAAATAGTGATATTTCAAATTGAAAGGTCAACTAGAAATTTTGGGTTAAAAAGAGTGAGAGGACAATTGCATCTGTACAAAGTTATAGAATGAGAAATTCATTTCCTAATCCTGTACATGTGGGTGACACCTTACTTGCTAGTAGTGATGTCAATCTACTATATGTGAAGAAGTTCTTTTCCTCGAGGCTCAATAAGAATGTTCTCCGGTGAAATGGCTCGTTATGAGAATTGAAATTCACCGAGACAGATGAAAGTGGTATTAGGATTATCACAAAGGCATGCCTAGAAAAGATGGTAAAGAAGCAAAGTATGCATGCAAGTGAACCTACGCCTGTTCATATAGTCAAGGGTAATTGTTTTGAGAACTTTAGTGTTACAAGAACCGACATGAGATAGATCAAATGAATATGGATCCATATGCTTCAGCTATTGGAAGCTTAATGAGTGCACAACTATGATATTACAGTTTAATGAGTGCACAAGTATGATATTACCCTAACATAGTTCATTTATCCGGGATACTTTAGCAGAAAGTCCAGTCAAGATATAGATCACTCGAATGGAGTTGAGAATGTCTTGTAATTGTGCAAAGATTAAGCCTCATGATGACTAAGAAAAGGTCTACAACTTGAAGAGAAGTGGGACCAATGCCTACTTCAATGACTCAAGATCGACAAATGTTCAACACCATGTTGATGTTGTATGACTCATACAACATATGTTGTTAGCCCTTCAAGAAGATGAATAAGAAAACAAGAATCTAGTTATACAATACCATATAGAATCGATTGGCGATGAAAGAGCAACAACACCCCATGTGAAAGAAGTGCCATTAGCCAAAGACCAGAAGGTCTCAAAGAATAAAAGAATCAGATATTTCTGATGACTATAAATTCTATATTAATGAAAAAATTCAAATGAAGGGTGATCCCACCTCATTTGAAGAAACCATGAGAGGCGTTAACACGTCTGAATGGCATCACGATCCAGTGTCTGCACATGGGCGTCGACTTGACTTGACTTGCCCACAGACCACGGCTATTGAACATTGGTAACGTTGCGTCCATCTTCATGGCAAGACGTACACGTACACGGGATCGCCACATGGATATGGATTGGCCATGCATGGGCATAACGACGACGACAAGGACGACGACGACGACGACTTGATTTGCCTTGCCCACGGGCGGACGGGCCACGGCCATTGCACGCTACGATGGATGTCCTCTTACGCGTGATGCAGGAATCCCACACCGGTCGACAGCCCTGCCGCTTCTGCACTGCATGAAAGGGTGTGGACAGCGCGTTTGCGGTTTATTAAGGGTGTGTTCACTTCCCATGCAAACCTAAAATATTTTCTCTTCCACCTATTACATCAAATATTTGGACGCATGTATAGAGTATTAAATGTAGGTAAAAAAATAACTAATTGCTAAGTTTGTCTGGTTTTTGCGAGATGAATCTTTTGGGCCTAGTTACTTCATGGTTGGATAATATTTGTCAAATAAAAACGAAAGATGCTACAGTAACTTTTCACCCACTTTTCACCAACTAAACACACCCTAAGAAAATCTGGCCTAACTATTTATGACGGGGCATATATCATGTCCTTCCAAAAAATAATAAAGTGGGATGGCTACGCTACGCTTCTAGAGGAAGCTTCGTTGATTATCTTGGATGAAGCCTCAATGACTATTGACTAGGAGACACAGCAATAATACGAAAGCAAAACACGAGATAGTAGAACTATGACGACACAAGCAAGAAGCAAGAATAGCACAACTCAATTAATAGAGACTATACACTACTACTGTAACCATTTTCGGAGGCGGTCTCGTTTTGGATTATTTAGAGGTGGGCATGCATGGTGTCCGTCTCTGGCAAATGGTCACTGTTAATAGGTCATTTCTAGAGGCAGGTGCTGCAGCCACCTCTGTTAATATGTCCATAGAGGTGGGCGCGTCAATGCGATTAACAGAGGCGGCAGCCCTAGGATGTACGTCCACCTCTGTTAAATGCTAACGGAGGCGGCCAAAGCTAGGAGGCCCATCTCTGTTAGGTAGACATCTGAATAGTGCCGTCTCTGTTAATGTTTTGCAGATTCGAATTATTTCATTTCCCATAATCTTATTCAAATGGACACGTTGGTGCATGATGAGGTCACAGAAGTCGGCTACATTAGTGGTTATGCACTCTTGGTCAACAGATTTCTTCTTCCACTACTGTTGTGAATCCTTTAGCACCTTGTAGCTCATGCTGCATTTCTCGGATTCTCTGAGGAACTCCTAGGTGTAGAATCCATATAGTGCTGTCCTTTGAGGTTGCTTGGCGCATAACACGATAAAATATATTAAGGCCTTATTTAGTTCGTGGGTGAAAAGTTTTTGGGTGTCACATCGGATATTTCATGGAATGTCGGAAGGGGTGTTCGGATACTAATAAAAAAACTAATTACATAACTCGCCTGGAAACCGCGAGACGAATTTATTAAGCCTAATTAATCTGTTATTAGTACATGTGTGTTACTGTAGTAATTATGACTAATCATGGATTAATTAGTCTTAAAAGATTCATCTCGCGGTTTCCATGCAAACTGTGCAATTAGATTTTTTATCTACATTTAATGCTTCATGCATGTGTCTAAATATTCGATGTGACGGGGTGAAAAGTTTTTAGGTAGAAACTAATCTGGGCCTAAAGTGAGGGCCTGTTTAGTTTCTGAAATTTTTTGGGAAACGCGACTATAGTAATTTCGTTGTTATTTGACAAATATTATCTGATCATGGACTAACTAGGCTTAAAAGATTTGTCTCGTGAATTTCATCTAAACTGTGTAATTAGTTTTATTTTTTATCTATATTTAATACTTCATGCATGTGTCTAAAGATTCTGTGTGACCGAAAATCTGAAAAATTTTACAAAATTTTTTGAGAACCAAACAAGGCCTGAGTACTCCGTGGCGCGGGTGTCATGTGTTCATGCGTCATGTGTCTTGCGTCATGTGTCGGCCTATCCGGGGCCCTCGGCATATAATGCTCTTGATGATGAGGTCACGAGCTCACAGATCAGCACAGGCGTCGTGCGTCGACTTGACTTGCCTTGCCGACAGCCTACGGCCATTGGTAACGCTGCATCTACCTTCATGGCAACACGTACGTTAGTACTCCGTAGGCATGACGAGGACCGTGTGAACTCTATAGACATTGCGTCGTCCTCTCTTGGGCCCTCAGCACATAATGCTCTTGATGAGCCTACGAGCTCACAGCTCAGCACATGTACAAGCGTCGACTTGAGTTGCCTGCTTGGCAAACAGCCCACATCCCACGGCAATTGCACGCTGCAATGGCTGTCCTCTTTCGCGCGTTGAATTGAATCCCACATTATGCATTATTATTCTTGTGACGTTAAGGCTGCACTATGTTAAATCACGCCTTACATTTCTATTTTATGGTGGAGGGACTGTCATAGTGATTGAACTGGTCACATGATATTAGCTGTAACGTGACCGGCAGAAGAATGACAGGCATACATATGATAACTGAGTCTCATTTGTCGTCAACTCCGATTTCTTAATTATAATATGGCATAACACGGTTTGCTTCAACATCTTCTTTGATTTGGATTTTCTACTATGGTCTTGCTGAGTCTTTTTAATAAACTCTGATACATATCCATCCACCTGCCTCCTCACATGATTTGTGTAATATGAGGAAATCATATATTTTGAAGGAAGGGAGATAAAAAGTCGCTAATCGGCCTTGTTTTTCGCCATTATTCCTTGTGTGCTGCCATTATTCTCATTAACATAAAGTAATGAGAATTGTTGAAATGCACCTAATTTTCGTTCACTACTACAAAATCAAGGATTGTTATTGTTAATCCCAAAAATATCTTTCACTGCCGGCTTTAGGAACCCCTTGTATTTTATACACTAAAACTTAGAAGCAACATTCTCACGTCATAACCATGACCCAGGTGGTGCATGTTTTCAAAAGAGTAAAATACATGGACGGTCCTCAAACTTATCTCATGGTGTCATGTTGGTCTCTAAACTCGCAAAATGCATTTTTCAGGTACCTAAATTTGTCCCAGAGTGTCATCTAGGACTACAACTCCCAAAATTTCATTTTAAGGTCCTCAAACTTATCGTGGTGTCCCATCTAGGACTAAATGATGTCCACATAATTGTCTCTAAACTCTAGCGCTCCATGTACACGCTATCCCTCTCTTCTTGTTATATCTCCATGATCCTCCACCATCTCTACATTCAAATCTATTGTGGCATCGCATCATTGTCACGAACTCGTGGTCACCACCCCATGCATGTCTTCATCATCCTCCACATCAAAGGCCACAACATCATCAGTAGCGGTGACAACAGAGCTTGTGCTCCTTAGATGGAGGTAGGCAAATGATTTCTTTGCCATTAAGTTCCTTTTTCGGCCAAGAATGATGTATGGATCCAACCATTGTGGCATGTGCCATCATGACACAAAATAGATCGAGTCTATTTGGACCTAAGTGACACAACATGTCATATTTATTTGGGGGACCTATAATGTACACAAAGGCAAGTTTGGGGACCTAAAAGTAGAATTTCAAAAGTTTGGGACTAAGATGACACATAAATATAAGTTCAAGGACGTAAAAGACGTATTTTAAGAGTTTGGTGACTTGAATGACATAAGAACTGCACGCATAATCTTGTTTTTTTCAAAAACAAAATGAAACAAAACATGTATGAGCCATCGTCACCGCGAGCCTCCACCACTGTGCACCACTAGATCTAGAAGACCCTTCAATGGATTAGGCTTCCCCTTACATCATTTCATTCACCCCGCACACTGCTGCTTGGTCACTCACTAATGTGTGCCACTCCTCATTGACTCCAACTTTCTATCATCTTGACTGGATGGACACAGCGGGAAGCTTTATATATCCTAAAAAATGGTCTTAGTCTGTTAACTAGGGCATTTAATTAATATGTGGCACGTGATAGTTACGTTCAACGTATTCTTTTATTTGGATTTTTATTATGGTCTTGTTTAGTCCTTTTGATATGCTTCAATGGATCCATCCGCCTGCCTCCTCACAAGATTAGCTTAATCCTGTAAGAAAGTATATATTTTGACGGGAGCTATCTAGATTGTTCCTCGGTCAGGGTTGTTTTTTTCTTGGAATTAATTGTGGTGTATACTGACATGGTATCCTATGTCAGGCACGTGCTCTATCTATTTGATCGGTCTAGTGTAGGTCAATGATGGCCCTGTTCGCTGGATGGTTTTTGACTGGCTAATTCTAGCTGATATTGATTTGTTGTAAGAGAAAAACACTGCTGAATGACTGGCTGATTCTGCTAATAAGATCAAGCGAACAGGCTGAATAATACTACACGGCGTTTATCCCAATGAGATGACTTAAAGTAATCAATGTACCTCCCCAGTTCAAAGGTCACTGCAATGGTGAGTCCTCCGAATATAAATCATTTTAATCTGTGGTCTTGCTTTGTCTCTTTAATTACTCCCTCTATCCCATAATATAAGCTGCCCACATATATTAATATTGAAATCTAGTTATCTGTGCCAAACAACTAGTGTAGTCATTTGAATTTTTTAGTACAAAAGCAATTACATTAAATTTTTATTTCCAAGTAGTACAATCATGCCTTTTATTTTATAGAGGAGGGAGTATCACGCTAGTGAACGATCCTTTCACATGACACTAGCTGTAACAATGCATGTCATCTGGACTGAAGGACACTGACAAGCTAATATATTGTAATAAATGGTCGTCACCTGTTAAGTACGTCAAGCTTTTCTGTTATGGTCTTGCTTAATCATTTTAGTTAACTCTCATGGATCCATCCACTTGCCTCGTCACAAGATTGGCTTGATCTTGATCATGTAAGAAAGCATACATATTTCGACGGGACCGAGCTTGATGGTTGCTCTGTTATAATTGTTTTTTTGTAGTTATTCGTTTATACTGAAAAGGTATCATATGTTTGGCCTGTTCTCCACATAATGGAATTCAGGTCATGAAATCTAGCATATATATCCGTAAATTTAAAGTCAGGGTGTATTCTAAAATATGTCATAAGAGTGTTTGACATCCCATAATGCCTTTGTGTGCCACTCCTTGACTCCATCTTTCTATCATCTTGACCGGAAGGAGAGCGGGAAGCTTACATATCCTAATAAATGGTCTTGGTCTGTTAACTAGGGCATTTAATTAATATGTGGCACATGGTAGCTAGGCTCAATTTATTCTATTATTTGAATTTTTTATTATGGTCTTGCTTAGTCCTTTTGATTAACTCTGATGGATCCATCGACCTGCCTACTCACAAGATTAGCTTAACCCTTTAAGAAAGCATATATTTTGACGGGAGCCACAACTAGATTGTTCCTCGAACAGAGTTGTTTTTTTTTTTTGAAATTGTCGTGTATACTGACATGGTATCCTACGTTTGGCACGTTCTCTATCTATTTGATTGGTCTAACAAGTAAACAAACGGTTATCTAAAATTTATAGTTTCACGTTTAGAGTAACATTGGTTACGTGTGGGTACTTCATGCACGATTCAACCGGAAGCAACAACATCTAATGAATTGAATGAGTCGGGCGAGCAGTACTTCTTTAGTAAACAATGTAATGCTACATGGAAGAGAAAAAGCAAGCTCGCCACTGCTAAGACTTCTACGCCACTAACTTCGTCCTGTAAAGAATATAACTATAGGTTGCGTATAACGAAAAGTAGTTCACGTTTGATCAAGTTTTTAGTGAACAATATTCACATTTAAGGTTTTAAATTAATTTATTATAAAAAGACATTTCGTAGTTGTATTTATTTGGTATCATAAACATGGATACTTTTTTATTTATAATTGGTCAAACTTAAGATACTAAAACGTGACACTATGCTAGAATTGCATTCTTTTAGGGACGGAGGTAGTACCTTATTGCAGGACATGTGTCTGTCTAAAATAATAATACTACGTGGCGTTTATCCCAATAGGATGACTTCAGGTAATCAATCTACCTCCCTTGTTCATCGGTCACTGCAATGGTGAGTACACCCTCGATGAGCTACCTCAAGTCTGTCACGCGCCTCCAACTACGTCATCGGCAACGTCTGTTTGAGCACAGCCTGATGGGCTACATCAAGTCAGTCGCGCCGCTTCTGATTACGTCATCAGCAATGACCATTCGAAAGCGCCCTGGATGGGCTACCTCAAGCTGGACACATTGCCTCGTCTACATCATGAGCAACGATCACTCGAGTATGCCTTTGATAGTCTATATCTTGAGCTAGTCACGCCATAATCGACCTTGTCATCGACCTTAACCACTCAATTTCTTTGACATCACATATACCAGATGCTTAACGGAGTGGACCTCGATGGTTCGCTACTGGCTCGCATAAAAGATTCGATGCTTTTGTTCGGTTCAAGCGATTGGAGTACTTAAACTGGCTCTTTCGACATACAAAGTGAGGGAAGTATTTGAGGTGTGGCTGATGTCCAGCTCTAAAACTGTGGTACTCAACATACCCACAAAAGACTTCTATACTTGAGCGAGCTTCTAAGTCGATCCTATCAGCATGCCCACTAGGGAACTCGAAATGCGGCCGATTGAGTATGGACAAGTACAACGCTCGGCGATCTAATAGAGGTTTATGGCGTACCCCAAGCTAGGACTCCACAGCACCACTCACTCAACCTATCTGTAGCTTGACGAGGTAGGCATTGCTGCACATATCGCAAGATGCTTATCCCTCAACCGGTGGAACCTTCCAAGGTCCCACTCTATTTGCACTGCATTCAATAAGCGGTGTTGACTACGTCCTTATAACTAACACCCTGTTCGTTTCGCTGGTTTATTGTGGCTGAAAGTACTGTTCGCTAGTTTGTTGTGAGAGAAAAACACTGCTGGATGGCTGCTGATTCTGCTGATCCAGCGAAACGAACAGGGTGTAATTTGTAAGTGACACTATTAATGGTCTGCAGCTTGACTCGACGTCGCCACGACATCCCTTGATCTCCTACGGTTTGACTCGACATCGCCATGGCATCTCTCGGTCACCCGCGATGCCAACATCACTGAGGGCAACACCTATCAAGGTGAACATCGACAAGCTTTGTCGTCGTTAATGACCACTCGAGTACACCTTCGACAAGTTATCTTGCGCTAGTCATGTTGTCATCAGCTGTGTCATCGACCTCGACCAGTCAAGTAAGGCTGCGTTTAGTTCCCATGCAGCCCAAAAAAATTCGGCTTCTGCCCTGTGCCGTGGGCATGAAACCCCAAATTTTTGGCCTGCCGTTCACTTGACATGCATCAGAGGTTCAAAAAGCTGCTCCTATAATAAATGTGCCCAGGTTGATGTTTCAACACTCATGCAACCATTCAAATTACAATAGTTCAAGCTCTTCAACTACAATTACAACATCTTCAAATTACAGAGCTGTGCACATTATGAAGACAACAAATTACAACAGATTCAAATTACTCATGCAGCGAATAAATGAACACAACAAATAAACCATTACAACAGTTCCCTTTATGAACAACTCATCAAGAACAGTTCTCCAATCCACTAAGACTGCCGGTAAAAATAATTGAATGCAAGCATGTCACGAAACATGTTCATGTCATTTGGTTCATCGTCGATTTCGTCAGGATCCGGTTGATCATCGTATGCCTGACGAGGCACGTAACTTTCGTCACGGTCACACCGCGTAAAGTGTTTATCCTGCAACCCACTTTCTCTAACAAAATTATGCAATGCATAAGCAGCCTGAACAACTTGCCTCTATTTCATTGGTGAGTAGCTAGGAATCTCCTTCAACATCTTCCATTTCTGTTTCAACACACCAATTGACCTCTCTACCATATTTCTAAGAGATGAATGTGCGTAGTTGAAGGTCTCAGCAATACCTTGTGGTGCAGCGGCACCGCGAAACTCCGCAACATGGTACCTTGTTGTCTGACCCTTGTAAGGTGCCAGGTATCCAACCTGGTTTCGATAACTGGAGTCCACTAGGTAGTACTTCCCTGCAACATTGTACACAACTTTACTCAAATTGTTTAACAAACCGATACAAAACAAACTAGTTGGTTCGACGCTCACCTGGAGGAGGATGCGGAAACAAATTGCTATGTGTTGTCAAGGCATCATTGAATGGCCTCATGTCGTGAACAGATCTCGGCCACCCACTAAGCACAAACGTAAACCTCATGTCAAAGTCACATACAACCATTACATTCTGTGTTGTCCACCCCTTTCGGCACAAATGCTGCATGTACACATCTTGTGGCACAATACACCGTACATGCGTACCATCTATGGCACCTATGCAATCCGGCGACCGACGGGGTGCGAGATCCGGGAGGTGCGTGCGGCGGCGGGGATGGAGAAGGACGCGGCGCGCGGCAGCTGCTTCCGGAGGCCGACGCGGTGCGAGATCCGGGAGTTGTGTGCGGCGGCGGGAATGGAGAAGGACGCGGCGCACGGCGGCGGGAATGGAGAAGGCCGCGGCGCACGGCGGCAATGGGGATCGGGAAGAGCAGGAAGGGGATTAGGGTTGGGAGCGGACCGGTGGCTCATTTTATACCGGCCTGTGTACAGTGCAAATTCGGGTTGGGTTGCCAGGCCCAAAAATTTCGGCCTCCGTTCACTTGCCATGCCGAAAAAAGGCCAAACGGGCTAAAATTTTTTGGCCTTGCATGCCAACTAAACGCGGCCTAAGCCTTTAACACGCTATCTCGAGCTGATTACGCTATCATCGACCACGTCAACTACTCGAGCATGCCGCCATGAGGCTCTCTCGATGGCCACACTGCCTCCAACTACATCGTCTACTACAACCGCTTGAGCACATCACCATTGGGCTCCCTTGAGTTAGTCAGATCACCACTGGCAACATTCACGAGCATGACTTCTCATACACGCCATCGTCAGGCTTCACCCATAATGTCGTGGGGTATGCTCGATGCGTTCTTAGGATCAGAAGAAGACAACGACTTCAAGATTACCCTCCAATCGGTTCTCCAAATCGCTTGGAGGCTCGAGGGTAGACCCACTAGTCCACTACGTAGCCCTGGTCCACTACGACAACAAGAGAGCATTTGGATGCAAAGAGTGCTCACATTTAGACTCTCCAAATCGCACGAAGGCTCGGGAGTTACAGTTGGTGATATGTACCCAGGGTACCTCAACACATGGGAAATCCCAAGGAGGACGAGGTACACCAAATAGGCTACAAGAGAACCCAGAACCGGACGGGGTACCTCATCTACTTTGAAGACAAGGCATAGCAAGATGTATTTAGAAACCAATTCGATCTATTTAGTAGATTTCCTTGTAATGAACTAGGAAACCCACATGTGAACCGATCAGGACTCTATCTATAACCCCACCCCCTTGGACTATATAATGAGGGTTGGGGAGCTACCAATCGGTTCCCGCTACATTGCATAGCAATCTTTGGCAACTAGCCATCAGCGCCCCTATAACTTGAGCATACGAGATAAAAGATCTACTGTCCACTGGATGCAGGGTACTCATACCCGAACCAGTATAAATTTATGTCCCATGTGCTACCCTTCCGATTATCTATGTATGATACGGTGATCTACATTACTAGAGCCAATACTTCCGATAGTACCCGAGGCCCACTATAATGACAATCTATGACACCAAATCATTAATATTATTATGGAACTATAGCTTAGGATATATCTAGTAATACTAATTTTCCATCATAAATGTTTGTAGAGCACAGAGGAAGTATATGTTTCCACATTTGTTACACCCACATCCCTTTTGATTGAAAAGTCGGTCAAATTTAAAATATTTTGACTTAAGACAATTCTAGAAATTGATCTAATTTGGCACAGAGCAAGTATATATATGCTTCTATATTTGTTACACCATTCCTTTTTACCCGAGATCGATGTTTAGCTATAATTGTAGAGCTCGTTCGTGAGGAACCCTAGTGTAAGCGTCCTCATCCAATAAGTTGGCCTGGCCCACCTTGCTCAGGAGCCGGATTTTTCTTTAGTGATGATATAATAAACAAATAAACTATTTTTACGGCTAATGAGCAAGGCAGTTTGTTTAGTTTCGAGTAGAACTGTCTCGTCACTACCGGACACAGCTAGTTTGCCAAATTCTAAAAAATACTCGGCAAAAGCTTTGCCGAGTGCCACTCTCGACAAAGCTCACTCGGCTTAAATTTACACGGCAAACAACTCTTTGCTGAGTGCTTTTTGTCGGACACTCGATAAAGCCTTTGTCGAGTGCTGAGTCGACCCTCAACAAAATTTGAAAAAAAAAATAGCAAAGTTTTTTTAATCGGGTAAGGCCCCTACCGGTCAGCCTCCACCCGTCCCGTCGAAGTCGCCCGTCCTCGGCATATGATAATGCTCTTGATGAGCACACGAGCTCACAGATCAGCACACAGGGGTCGACTTGACTTGCCTTGCCCACAGCCTACGGCCATTGGTAATGCTGCGTTAGTAGGCATGACGAGGACCGTGTGAACTCTATAGACGTTGCGTCGTCCTCTCTGGGGCCCTCGGCATATAATGCTCTTGATGAGCCTACGAGCTAGCTCACAGCTCAGCACATGTACTGGCACTGTTCGTCTAAACGGCCGTTTAGTCCGTTTAAACACCGTTTAAACGGTAAACAGAAGTCAGCCGTGTTGTTTAGGCCATAAACGGTGAATTAAACGGTTGGGCCGTTTAAACCCGTTTAAACCGTTCAATCCCGTCTAAATGGTCTAAACAAAATTAGATTGAACGTGATTAAATGAGCTAAACAACCATTTAATCCATAATTAAGTGAATTAAATGACTACGTCTATCACAATTAACATGAAACTAATTAACATTGTAATTATATGAAGTGTTGTGGGATTTAGATTTCTTCCAACAAGATTATTTGGTAGAATATTTGATTTTTACATGTGTAAATATGTATGGGTTCTAGCAAATTTTATTTTTACCTACATAAATATATATATTTTATTGTTATTGTACAAAACCGTTTAGGCCGTTTAATTCCGTTTAAACACCGTTTAAACGGTCTAAACGCTAAACGAAGGGTGACCGACTGTTTACCGTTTAGTGTTTAGGAAAACATTGTGTACTGGCGTCAGGCGTCGATTTGACTTGCCACTGGGATGATGGATGAATTACTTGAACACCAAATAGTACATAGTAAGATACACTGATCCATTGCAATAGGATTAGCTTATCAAATGCAGCAGCAGCAAAAGAAGAATAAGAAGGAAATGATGCACTCCAACTCTCCAAGTGAGAGCCCCCTTGCAGAAAGTCACACGTATACTCAGACTTTCATGTACTGAACTCTGATCTGTTATACTGAACTCTGCTCAACAAGGATAATGAAAAAGATCACTCACTTAGAAAGTCAAGAACGAAAACTGATCAATCAAGCTGATAAGAACAAAATGCCAAGGGAATACAACTCGCTCGTCATTCATTGCCTACGGACCGCACAGGTTGCCCAACAAAAACATCACATCTACTGTACATGCAACAAATAGAGTGGTCTGCATGTTTTGCAATTCACAAAGTAATGGCCAAAATAGCAAAATGACAGAGCCAACAACATCAATATAAACTTTGAGTGACATGCCACAAGACAAGTCCTTACATGCCCTGGATCAGCCAGATCCCGCGGCGCAGATAGAAGCCGGCGGTGGCACCTCCATACGCGCGAGCACCGCTCGGGCTTCACACTTTTCTGTTCGAGCACGAGAGACAATATTCCTCACGATATGCTGGAGGTATCTTAGGTTGTTAACACGAATTGTCTTTTCACGATATATAGTTATATGAATGAATGCGATGCTATTGCAAACTGGCAACACATTTCTAAATTACACAATATTTTTGACTTAGTGGTACCAGTATGTGTGCATAGAAATTCACCGGGTATTATTAATTACTTCTTAGATTAGATGGTCATTTTGCCATCCGACACATTTCATTTCCATTAGGAATGCAGATCAGCACAATTTGGCAATTATTTTTTTGTGAAACTGAAGGGCTTGCTATATAGAAACTGTTCTTTATACTTCTGTAAGTTTTGTTCAACAAGGATGAAACCTTGCCTATGCAAGTCGTCTTTATACTTCTGCAGGTTTTGTTCAAACAAGGATGAACCTTTGCAAAGACGCGCTGTTCAAGAGGCTAAATCAGTGGCTTGAAGATTCAATATTCTTTTATAGATTAGAGTAGATTATTACCGTTTTGAGGCAAAGGTGGTTGTGCCAATTTACTTGTGATATTTCTAATTGTTAGTGCTATGCTATTTGAAGAATCTGGCCATGTGTGCCCTGTGTAATATGACCCCTTCATTCAACTTTCATGCAATAGAAATGGTTCAAGTTAAATTTGAGATTATTCTATGGATTTTAAGTTTTCTGTTGACTATGCTTTGTTTTGACAGTAAATGAGAAATGGGAGGTTATTTTCTGTCGGTTTATTTACCTTTTTCTGTCGGTTACATGGTATTCTAGACCTGGTGGCGCAAAATTTTTCTGTCGGTGGCGCACAATTTTCCTATTGACATTACACCGACAGGAAAATGGTGCACCGACTGAGAAATTGGTCGACCGATAGAAAAATTGTGTTTCTTAGTGTGGCTCTTCATTTCTTAGCGGGGCTTTTCGTTCGCTTAGCGGACCTCTTCTTATTTTACCAAGTCCAAATGAAGAGAGTCTATTTTTTCAGTTGCCATATATTTTAGCAAGTTTCTAAATCACGATATTTGCCAAGTAAATTTTGACAAACTCTTAGAGATGCTTTGGGTTGTAACTTTTTTTGTCCATGGGATCAGGTGCATCACGATCCACTACACACACAGTCCATGGGATCAACACGTACAGATCGATGGTCAGGTGCATCACGATCCATCTTCTGCAGATGCATGGATTGGCCGTGCATGGGGCTCTAGCTAGTAGGCATGACGACGAGGAGCGTCTGAACTCTCGATCTACAGACGTCGCGTCGTCCTCTCCTGGGCCCTCGATCGGCGACTTGACTTGCCATGCCCATAGCCCACGGCCCACGGCCCACGTACGGATGTCCTCTTTCCCGTGATGCATGAATCCCACACCGGTCGACAGCGGACAGCCTTGCCGCTTCTGCACTGCACGAAAGGGTGGACATAAAACCTGGCCTAACTATTTATGACGGGGCCTCATGTACTTCCAATCCAAAACATAATAAAGTGGGATGGCTACGCTACGCTTCTAGAGGAAGCTTCGTTGATTATCCTGGATGAAGCCTCAATGACTATTGACTAGGAGACACAGCAATACGTAAGCAAAACACGAGATAGTACAACTATGACACAGGGCTGTTTAGTTGGGCAAAGAGGCTAAAAAAGTTTGCGCAGTATCCGTCACAGCGAATCTTTGGACGCATGTATGGAGTATTAAATGTAGATAAAAAAATAACTAATTGTACAGTTTGTCTATAAATGTCGAAACGAATCTTTTGAGCCTAGTTAGTCCATAATTGGATAAATTTTACCAAATAACAACGAAAAGTGCTAAAGAAATTTACCCAAATTTTTTCACCATCTAAACAGGCCCACAAGCAAGAAGCAAGAATAGCACGTACGACAGCTCAATAGAGTATGTAACCATTTTCGAAGGCGGTCATCTTGGATAATTCAGAAGCGGGCATGGCGTCTGTCTTTGCTAAATGGTCACTGTTAATAATATCATTTCTAGAGGCAGGTGCTGCAGCCGCCTCTATTAATATGTCAATGGAGGCAGGCGCGTTAATGTGATTAACAGAGGTGACAGCCCTAGGACGTCGACCTCTGTTAAATGCTAACAGAGGCGGCCAAAACTCTGGTCTGCCTCTGTTAGGTAGCCATCCAAATAGTGTCGTCTCCATTAATGTTTTGCAGACGAATTATTTCATTTCCCATCATCTCATTTGAATTTTGTTTTTGCAATTGCAAGATTCTTGCAAACCTAATAAGTTTTACTTAGAACCACCACCGCCAGTCCTGGAGATATGCATGCGAAATATATACGTATTTATGTGTATATATATACACACACATGTAGATCATACATGTGTCTCAGAAATATATGCCATTCCGATGGACGTACACGCGTTGGTACATGATGAGGTCGCACAAGTCGGCTACAATAGTGGCTATGCACTCTTGGCCAACAGACTTCTTCTTCCACTACTGTTGTGAATCATTTATTAGCACCTTGAAGCTCATGCTGCATTTCTCGGATTCTCTAAGGCTAGTCTCAATGGGGCTTCATCAGGGTTTCATGAGCATTTTATTTTTATTTGGTAATAATTGTCCAAACATTGACTAATTAGGCTTAAAATGTTCGTCTTGTAAAGTACAATAAAACTGTATAATTAGTTTTTGATTTGATCTATATTTTATACTCCATGCATGTGCTGATATTTTGATGTGATGGGAATCTTCTTTTTGCATAGTAGAATTTGGGAGACAAATTTGGTATCTAAACAAGGGCATGTGACGATAAAATATATTAAAGTGAGTACTCCCTGCGCGGGTGTCATGTGTTCATGCGTCATGTGTCGGCCTATCGTGGGCCCTCGGCATATAATAATGCTCTTGATGAGCACACGAGCTCACAGATCAGCATAGGCGTCGACTTGACTTGCCTTGCCCACAGCCTACGGCCATTGGTTATGCTGCGTTAGGCTGTGTTTAGATACAAATTTTGGAGTACCAAAATACACTGTAGTATTTCGTTTGTATTTAGTAATAATTGTTCAATCATTGACTAATTAGGCTCAAAACATTCGTCTCGCAAAGTACAACCAAACTGTACAATTAGTTTTTGATTTTATCCACATTTGGTACTTCATACATATATCACAAGTTTGATGTGACGGAGAATCTTTTTGTATATAGTGCATTTTTCAAGTGATCTAAACTAGGGACGACGAGGACCGTGTGAACTGTATAGACGTTGCGTCGTCCTCACTTGGGCCCCCGGCATATAATTGTCTTGATGAGCCTACGAGCTAGCTCACAGCTCAGCACATGTACAGGCGTCAGGCGTCGACTTGACTTGCCACAGGGATGAATTACTATTTTTGAACACCAAATAGTACATAGTAAGATACACTGGGCTTGTTTAGTCGGTGAAAAAGTTTGGGTTCGGCTACTGTAGCACTTTTCGTTTTATTTGGCAATTTGTGTCTAATCATGGACTAATTAGGCTCAAAAGATTTGTCTCGTGATTTACAACTAAACTGTGTAATTAGTTTTTTCTTTTGTCTACATTTAGTACTCCATGCATGTACCGCAAGATTTGATATGACAGGTAGTGTAGCATTTTTTGGGTTCCCTTTTTGGAAACTAAACAGGCTCACTGATCCATTGCAATAGGATTAGCTTATCAAATGCAGCATCAGCAAAAGAAGAATAAAAAGGAAATGATGCACTCCAACTCTCTAAGTGAGAGCCCCCTTGCAGAAATTCACACGTATACTCAGAGTTTCATGTGCTGAACTCTGATCTGTTATACTGAATTCTGCTCAACAAGGATAATGAAAAAGATCACTCACTTAGAAAGTCAAGAACGAAAACCGATCAAGCAAGCTGATAAGAACAAAATGCCTAGGGAATACAACTCGCTCGTAATTCATGGCCTACGGACCGTACAGGTTTCCCAACAAACATCACATCTACTGTACATGCAACAAATAGAGTGGTCTGCATGTTTTGCAATTCACAAAGTAATGGCCAAAATAGCAAAATGACAGAGCCAACAACATCAATATAAACTTTGAGTGACATGCCACAAGACAAGTCCTTACATGCCCTGGATCAGCCAGATCCCGCGGCGCAGATAGAAGCCGGCGGTGGCACCTCCATACGCGCGAGCACCGCTCGGGCTTCACACTTTTCTGTTCGAGCACGAGAGACAATATTCCTCACGATATGCTGGAGGTATCTTAGGTTGTTAACACGAATTGTCTTTTCACGATATATAGTTATATGAATGAATGCGATGCTATTGCAAACTGGCAACACATTTCTAAATTACACAATATTTTTGACTTAGTGGTACCAGTATGTGTGCATAGAAATTCACTTGCTATAATTAATTATTTCTTAGATTAGATGGTCATTTTGCCATCTGACACATTTCATTTCCATTAGGGAAGCAGATCAGCACAATTTGGCAATTATTTTTTTGTGAGACTGAAGGGCGTGCTAAATAGAAACTGTTCTTTATACTTCTGTAAGTTTTGTTCAACAAGGATGAAACCTTGCTTATACAAGTCATCTTTATACTTCTGCAGGTTTTGTGCAAACTAGGATGAACCTTTGCAAAGACGCGTTGTTCAAGATAGGCTAAATCAGTGGCTTGAAGATTCAATATTCTTTTATAGATTAGAGTAGATTATTACCGTTTTGAGGCAAAGTTGGTTGTGCCAATTTACTTGTGATATTTCTAACTGTTGGTGCTATGCTATTTGAAGAATCTGGCCATGTGTGCCCTGTGTAATATGACCTCTTCATTCAACTTTCATGCAATATAAATGGTTCTAGTTAAATTTGAGATTATTCTATTGATTTTAATTTTTCTGTTGACTAGTGCTTTGTTTTGACAGTAAATGAGAAATGGGAGGTTATTTTCTGTCGGTTTATTTACCTTTTTCTGTCGGTTACATGGTATTCTAGACCTGGTGGCACAAAATTGTCCTGTCAGTGGCGCAGGATTTTCCTATTGACGTTACACCGATACGAAAATGGTGCACCGACAAGAAATTGGTCGACCGACAGAAAAATTGTGTTTCCCTGTCGCTTTATCTCTGTCGGTGTTTTTCTGTCGGTATACCGATAAGGAAATTAATTTTCCTGTTGGTATTGCCTATTTCGCTGTCGGTTTTTCATAGACAGGGACATTTTGGTTTCCAGTCGCAAGCCGCGGCATTTTTCGTGCAAAATTCACGAGCTACACGGCCGGCTGCTGGATTCGAACCTGTGACCTCCCCTTGCGCGTACCCTCCTCTACCACTGCACCACACTGTCACTGGTGTCTAGATTCCGTTTTGGTTCCCCACATATTATACTAAACCGAGTGTAAATTGCTTGTTTGAGGCCCTAAACGAATTTAAATAAAAAAGTTATCAACTATAAAGTTTCATAATTTTTCGAAATCTACAACTTTCAATTTGGTAGTTTCTCCATCTGATGTAGTTTACAAAATTTAAATTTCAAATTTAAGAAATTCAAACATAGTTTTCGTTGACAAGATGATTTCAAATGAAAAGGTTGTCAACTAAAAAGTTTCATAACTTTTCGAGATCTACAACTTTCATTTTGGCTATTTCCCCATCCGAGGTACTTTAAAAAACAAATTTAAAATTTTTGCAAATTCAAACTTTGTTTTCGTTGACAAGATGATTTCAAATATAAAAGTTGTCAACTACAAAGTTTTATAACTTATTGTGATCTACAACTCTCATTTTGGCTATTTTTCCATTCGAGGTCGTTTGAAAAATTCAAATTTCAAATTTAAGAAATTCAAACGTACTTTTTATTGTCAAAATTAATTCAAATTAAAAAGTGTTCAACTACAAAGTTGTATAACTTCTCAAGATCTACAACTTTTATTTTGGTCATTTATTCATCTGTTATAGTGATAGTAACATTGTTCATAAATCTTATATATCTCTTCTAGTTCCATGAAACTATATGAGAGAGATTAGATTTTGTGAACAACATTACTATCGCTTTATCGAATGAAGAAATGACCAAAATAAAAGTTGTAGATCTTGCGAAGTTATACGTAGTTGAAAACTTTTTCATTTGAATTAATTTACTGCTTCAAAATGTGCTTTGAAGTTGTCATTTTTTGAAATTCATAATTTTGAAAGTCACAAGAAAAGATAACTCAAGTAATAGCTATAAGAACACAATAAATTGATAGAGCAAGATTTTAGAAAATTTTAGAAAAAAAAAATCATCAAATTTGGAGTTAGTATGACGGAGAAAAGTAGTTACAAGTTTTAACTGAAGATCAAAAAGAGAAATCGAAGTAGCAAAAAGAGAAAAAATCTGGTGTTTCTTGTTTGCCGAGTATTTTATGTCCAACACTCGGCAAACTAGCTATTTGCCGAATATTAAATTTCAGGTACTCGACAAACAATCACTTTGCCAAGTGCTTCACGTTCACCGAGTGTTTTGTATTCGGCACTCGGCAAAGTGGTTGTTTACCGAGTGCCGATAGAATGCACTCGACAAACTTCTAGACACTCCGCAAACAGCCGGTTTCTAGTAGCGTGTAGTTTTCCTCTAGCCGAATACTAAACAAGCTAAGGAACAGCAGTCCCTCCATTTTCCGTCATACTAATTTTCCGAATACTATAGCTTAGGATGTATCTAGTAATACTAATTTTCCGTCATAAATGTTTGTAGAACATAAAGGAAGTATATGTTTCTACATTTGTTACACCCGCATCCCTTTTGATTGAAAAGTTGGTCAAATTTAAAATATTTTGACTTAAGACAACTCTAGAAATTGATTTAATTTGGCATAGAGCAAGTATATATATATATATATATACATATATATATATATATATATATACATATATATATATATATATACATATATATATACATATATATATATACATATATACATATATATATATATATATATATATATATATATATATATATATGTTACACCATTCCTTTTTATCCAAGATCGATGTTTATCTATACCCCCTGTTCGGCTGAGCTTATCAGCCGTGGAACAGTATTTTTCTCTCACAGCAAATCAGCCACAGCCGGCTTATAAGCCAAAAAAAAAACAGTTTGCCGAACAGGGCCATAATTGTAGAGCTCGTTGGTGAGGAACCCTAGTGTAGGCGTCCTCATCCAATAAGTTGGCCTGGCCCACCTTATTCAGGAGCCGGATTTTTCTTTCGTGATGATATAATAAACAAATAAACTATTTTTACCGCCAATGAACAAGGCAGTTTGTTTAGTTTCGACTAGAACTGTCTTGTAGTTTTTCCTCTAGCCGAATACTAAACAAGCTAAGGAACAGCAGTCCCTCCATTTACCCAGTATTACTTATTTTTCAGCTTTAAAAGCCAGGTGATCAGTCCATAGCTACTCTATATATGAGGCATCACAGCTCCTCATCTAACCACACAAACACAAACCGACCAATCATTAAGTGAAGAACATATCTTTGTTCTTTCTTTGGATAGATCGGAATGGGGAAGAGCCGCGGCAGCATCGCTTTCTTCGGCACCTACAGGCCCCCGGTGCCCCTGGACATCTTCTCCTGCCCCGCTAATCCGCCGCCCTTGTCCGCCAAGGACGAGCTGCTCCTCACCGACGGCGAGTCGTACAACCAGAATGGGCAGCCCATCCCAGCAGCGGCGCTGAGAGAGCTCCTGACGTTCTTGGGCAAGAAGAACCCCAAGCTGGCGTCGGAGTGCGGCGCCACCCCGGAGGACGCGGTGCAGGGCCGCGTCACCGGCCTGGTGTTCGTCTCCGAGAGGGACAGCGGCCTGGAGACGCTGCACGTGGCTTTGCGCTTCGTCGCCGGCGGCAAGGTCAAGGTGCTGAGCCTGGGCGACATCTACGGCGCCGACACCTTCGGCGGCGTGCGCATGGAGGACAGCGGCTGCGTCGCTGGGGGCTTCAAAGTTGGGCGTTCCACCGTCGGCCACTCCCTGGTGTACGTGTCCACCAAGGAGCCGGTGAAAGCACGGCGGGCCCCGTGGACCGTGGTGTACCGAACCAACCTCGCCGACGGCAAGACCGAGCGACTGACGCCACCGGGCCAGTACGATTTGAGCCCCGCGGTGTCGCCGTCTGGGAAGATGGTGGCGGTGGCCAACTTCCAGCAGAACAGGTGGAACGGCGAGATTGAGAACCTCAAGACGGACATTGTGATTATGAACGTGGACCGGCGAGCGCAGGGCGGCCTGGGCCGCAGCCGCCTTATCAAGGACGGTGGCTGGCCGACGTGGGGCAGCGACAACGTCATCTTCTTCCACCGAGGGTTCGACACCACGCCGCCCTCCAACACCGCCAGGTGGGGCGTCTTCCGGTACGACATCGCTTCTGGCAAGGAAGAACGCGTGACGCCGGAGAGCATCGATGCCATGACTCCAGCTGCCATCAGCGAGACCAAAGTGGCCGTGGCCACCGTCCGCGAGAAATCCAAGCAGGTTCTCATGAAGGTGGAGCGCGTGGTGACACAGTACAGGCACATCGAGATCATCGACACGGCCTCACCGGGGCAGCCGCCGGTGCCCATCACCCAGAAGACGAGGCCTGAAGGGGACCACTACAACCCCTTCGTGCTCGACGGAGGAAGACGCGTCGGCTACCACCGCTGCAGAACGGACAAGCTACTCAAGGTCCAAACGAGTACGACGACGACGAGCATCCAGAGGAGGTTCGACAAGGTGCAGCCCCCGGAGTCGCACGCGGACGTGGGGCTCTTCCGGGTGACCGGCGTGTTCCCGTCCGTCTCCAAGAACGGCAAGAAGCTGGCCTTCGTGGACAACGAGTTCAAGGCCGTGTGGCTCGCCGACAGCAGAGGACTCCGCGTGGTGTACAAGGTGAGGGCCTCCAAGAGCGTCTTCTCCACGTCGTGGAACCAGAACGACGACCTGGACACGCTCTACGTCTGCGAAGGGCCGGCCTTCTCCATCGACAAGCCGGTGCAGATCATGAGGATCCCCAACGTGTCCAGGGAGGACTACGAGAACGTGGAGACGTTCCCGCTCACCGACGAGGAGTACAACTGCGCCTTCCCGTCCACCAACGCCGAGGGCACCAAGCTCGTGTTCCGGTCCAGCAGGAACAGGGTGCCGGGAGGGGAGAGGCAGCACAAGAACCTCTACATCATAGACGCGGAGAAGGGGGAGGCCGCCGGCGTGGTCCAGCTCACCGACGGGGCATGGACCGACACCCACTGCAGCTGGTCGCCCAGGGAGGGCTGCGACTGGATCGTCTTCTCCTCCTCCGGCAGGCAGGAGGCAGACGTCGTCAAGGGCAAGGACGAGCCGAAGCTGGACTTCGGCCTGGACCCAGGCTACTTCGCCGTGTACCTGGTGAACGCCAAAGACATCAAGAAGGGCGAGGTGCCGGTGCCCGTGCGGGTGATCCACAGCGCGCCTACCATCGCCGGGCACATCAACCACCCCGTGTTCAGCCCGGACATGGCGAGCATCGTCTTCGCCGCCGACCTCGCTGCGGTCTCCGCCGACCCCATCTCCATGCCCCACTTCACGCACTCGGTCAGGCCCTACGGCGACATCTTCTCCGTCAACCTCCGTGACACCACGGACATGGCCAAGAACAGGGACATCCAGGAGTTCCACCGCATCACGCACAGCCGCTACGAGTACTCCACGCCGACGTGGACCGGTACCTCCGATGACGAGGAAGACCCCAACGTCAAGTGGAAGATGCTCGAGAGCTTGCCCAACTTCACGCCGTGGTGCCCGTACGCGCGCGGAGAGGCTGGCGAGAAGGAGGGCTGGCACATGACCGGACACCTCACCATCCAAAAGCGCTGCTGCTGAATGCTGATGATATAGCACTTCATTTGTGTCTGAATCATGCATGCTCCAGTGATCCTGCGGTTCTGCCCATCAATAATCCTTCCGTCTCCGTTTAGTTTCCAATTCCGGTTTTGGTTTCCGTTTCCTCGAAGAAATACTATTATTTGAGTCATCGCTCACTAGTACATAACTAGTGGGTCTTTATGTCCGGTTATTACGTTTTTTTAACAAAAAAAAAAACAGCGCTCGTCCATTTTACTCATTATTGACTACTCCCTCCATTATCTTTTGTAGGTCATATGAAGATTTCTCAGTTTTAATCTGCCAGTCTCAGTGGAGAGTTTCATTTTGTTGTTTCCAAGACTGCCATGTCATATAGAATGAAATGAAACTCGGATGAAACACCCACTCTCAATGAAAAGTTTCATTCCATAGTTTCATAGACATTTAATTCTATGACTCATAGAGAGTTGGTAACTATGCCAAGAGAGTTTCATCCCATGAAACTCAATTCTTCTCTCTCTTCATTAAAACGTTGACATGTCATCAAAAATGCATATGTGGCAGGCTATTAAATACAAATGAAACTCTAGTGAAACTCCCACTGAGACTGGCCTAGGGCGCCAATAGGTACCGGGCTCATGGAGTCCAACCAGCGTCCAATCAAAAGCTTCAGCAATTACTTACCCTCTAAATACGAAGCACTACTTTGCTATGTAGCGTCCAATCAAAAGTTTTGTATGGCGCTGGATGATTACTGCATGCATACAGATTAGTGCACTTCATATACTAATGCCTATCTCCCCTAGACTTCCTTGGTCTCTGTGAAATCTCTTCACACGCCCTACAAAACATAATGGAGGGAGTATATTAGAAGAAACTCCATCACGAGGAGAGAGGAACCAAACATATCTACTTGCAACTAAACCAACCGAGCTCCTCGCTAGAGAGCATTGAAGATGGAATCACTACTAAGAATAAACAATCACTGCCGGCCCATCACTATTTGAATTATAAAACCGACATTGATAAATGCATCATTACCAGTTCGTAAGGAAAAAGCCTATCACTGCTGGGTTTTCTATCAAACTGACAATTATCGATATTATCAATGTGGTTGGTCATAAAACCCGACAGTGATATTACCAAATCACGAGTGATCCATAGGCATTGGACCTCAATTTTTTATACATCCCGGTTAACTTCACACTCACATCCATCCACTCCTTTCTTCCTCTCTCTCCCTCACCGCTCTCACTCCACGAGATATTATGTGACTCTGCTCCTCCCAACCCCCCAAACCTCCTCCTCCCCAAATCTCCTCCCTATGGAGCTCACAGCCGGGCTTGGATCCACTTTGGCATGCTCCATCCCGGGAAGTAGTGCGAACGTAGCACGAGGCCAACGCAGGAGTTGCACAAGACCGTCGTGGGGGTAGCACGAGGCCGCCGTGGGAGTAGTGCGGGCATGAGCGTGGAGCTAGCTCGGCGGGAGCGTGGCCACGCGGCTCGACGCGGATCCACCCTAGTGCAGCGCGGTCGGTGGTTTATTCCTCCTCTAGATCACCGTGCTCTCTCTTTTCTCACTTTTTCTCTCCATGGCAATCTCCCCTTCCCGGTGCTCTCTCTCACACTATGTCTCTTCAAATCTGGCACTATAGCGGCGCGGAGCGGCCTCCAGCATGAGAGCAGGCTCGGCCTACCCGGCAGGATCTCCACCCTCACCCCGTCCTGGACTCCCCTCCCCTCCCCTCCCTCTATGTTGTATGAATCGATTTGAGGAATCAATTTGTGGTTGAGTTGATGTGAACCCTCCTCCTTTTGTGTATGATGTATGAATCGATTTCTGGACGAGTTGATTTGTGATGTGTTGAATCCCTCCTCGTTTGTCTGTGATTTATGAATTATTTCTAGGATGACCTGCTTGATGGAACGGTGATCGTAGCGAGCGAGCATGACGGTGGGGCGGTAATGAGCATTCCGTCTATGTCATTTATGATGAGTGTTTGGACCTTGGTTGATGTGAACGCTCTGATGTCGGACCTTGGTTGAGATTGAAGGTAAGCCAATTAGCTCATTCGAGATGAGTGTTTGGACCGTTAGCATTGCAGGGAGAGGAGCCTGAAGGAAGGGGACTGTTCTAAGACCATGTTTGCTACGGGTTTGGGCTTCGGGCAATTCATGTGAGGATGCAGGACCATGATTTTTGCGAAATGGTCCATACTGACCGCCGAATGGAGTGAACGGTGACCCACACGAGCTAATGAGGGCTCATACGAGTGTGTGTTTGGGATTGCCCAGCTGGATGTAATCGATTCGAATCGCCGTCTCTCTCGGTTAGTGAGAAACTTGGTTATTGTCCGGCAGTCATAGTAATTGATGAAACATGATGGTTCCGTTGATCACGATAATTGAATATGATTACTATTGTAATGCTTATTAATCAAATGATTGATACAGGATAGATGCAAACTTAGCTATAATTAGCTTCACTGAACTTGATGCTAAAATATTGAAAGTAAGGACTTACATAGTAAGCTCTTTTGCAAAAGATTATGCTATCCGACTAGCTCCACCAAATAAACCTTGCATATCCTTGGAGTCATTTTATATTTTCTCCTGTCGAGTAAGTCTTGCTGAGTACAATTGAGTACTCAGGGTTTTATCCCACCCTGTTGCAGGTGAAGTGCTCTGTTTGCTGAAGGTGGTGACCAAGTGCCGGTGGGCTTGGCTAATCTGTATATGCTTCTTATCTATGCACTTGTTGGAGGATGTCATTTGAGCTAGCAATATGATTTCAAACTTATGTCACTGTAAGCATTTCAGAGCTTTCTTATTTTTCCAAATCAAGTTTTGAATTCAATATTGTAATATTATTTTCGCTGTAAACTTTGTGTATGTGATATGTATTTTCTTAATCAAATACGATCTTGGTTGTGAAGTTAATTTATCGAGGCCTTCGTGGTACTCCACAGACTACCGAATTTATATAAGTGACGGTATGCGCGTGTCAACGTGTTTAACGGGGACAGTCATACTTATTCTCGTATAAATTCAGCGGTTCTGTCATAACCTCTTAGCCGCCAAACCACCAAGTGTTGCTCGACACAATGGGGACTAGAGTGCTGGTAAGCATGTGAACCTCGGGAGAAAAATTAGTTGTCTCTTGCCCTTTGGTATTCTCCCAGTGATTGAATTGGTATTCATATTGTGATTGGTTCACTCCTCTACACAGCAGTATAATTATCTTACTTTCTCCGTTACATTCCCGCAAACTAGTTGTAGCAAGCTCTTTAGTGTAATTAGAATTGAGAGCTTGCTTTGTAGTTTAAGTTCACCTAGTGGAGCTCTTTAGTGTAGAAAGTTTGAGAGCTCTTAGTGATTAGCAACTTAGCTCTTGTGTGTGCCTAGTGATCATAGTAACTAGAATTATTGGGATAGGTGGCTTGCAACCCTTGTAGAGCTAGAGCAAAATTGCATTACACCATTTGTTATACTAATCAATTACTCTAGTTGGTTTGTAGATTTTTAAATAGGCTATTCACCCCCTTCTAGCCATATTAGGACCTTTTAGTGGCATGCATCTATATTGATCTGCATGAACCTGCTAGGTGCCTCAATCCATTGTGGACCTGCATGCTGATAGCTTCTCCTTGGTTTCAGGTATGACCATCTCCAGTTCTGCGATGAAGCACTCAACAAAACAATGGGTGGATAGTGGGCTTTGGAACTGGATATCAAGTATACTTGTCATAGACTCTTTTTCAATTGTTTGGTGTTTTGAGATGTAATAAGTTTGGTCTGATTCCTCTTATTGGAGGATGAAGCCCAATTTTCCTTCCATTATCTAAAAAGACAACTTTTCAATATACTCATGCTTCCTGTCATTGGCTCTTGAAAAAAAATTCAACGTTTTCAATATGAGTAGACAAAGGGTGAACAAGACACCACTACTGGAAACCAAAATTTCCCTGTCTATCAAAAACCGATAGCGAAATAGGCAATACCAACAGAAAAATTGGAAAATTAATTTCCCTGTCGGTATACCGATAGGAAAACACCGACATATATAAAGCGACAGGGAAACACAATTTTTCTATCGGTCGACCAATTTCTCTGTCGGTGCACCATTTTCCTGTCGGTGTAATGTCAATAGGAAAATTGTGCGCCACCGACAGAAAAATTTTGCGCCACCAGGTCTAGAATACCATGTAACCGACAGAAAAAGGTAAATAAACCGACAGAAAATAACCTCCCATTTCTCATTTACTGTCAAAACAAAGCATAGTCAACAGAAAACTTAAAATCCATAGAATAATCTCAAATTTAACTTGAACCATTTCTATTGCATGAAAGTTGAATGAAGGGGTCATATTACACAGGGCACACATGGCCAGATTCTTCAAATAGCATAGCACTAACAATTAGAAATATCACAAGTAAATTGGCACAACCACCTTTGCCTCAAAACGGTAATAATCTACTCTAATCTATAAAAGAATATTGAATCTTCAAGCCACTGATTTAGCCTCTTGAACAGCGCGTCTTTGCAAAGGTTCATCCTTGTTTGAACAAAACCTGCAGAAGTATAAAGACGACTTGCATAGGCAAGGTTTCATCCTTGTTGAACAAAACTTACAGAAGTATAAAGAACAGTTTCTATATAGCAAGCCCTTCAGTTTCACAAAAAAATAATTGCCAAATTGTGCTGATCTGCATTCCTAATGGAAATGAAATGTGTCGGATGGCAAAATGACCATCTAATCTAAGAAGTAATTAATAATACCCGGTGAATTTCTATGCACACATACTGGTACCACTAAGTCAAAAATATTGTGTAATTTAGAAATGTGTTGCCAGTTTGCAATAGCATCGCATTCATTCATATAACTATATATCGTGAAAAGACAATTCGTGTTAACAACCTAAGATACCTCCAGCATATCGTGAGGAATATTGTCTCTCGTGCTCGAACAGAAAAGTGTGAAGCCCGAGCGGTGCTCGCGCGTATGGAGGTGCCACCGCCGGCTTCTATCTGCGCCGCGGGATCTGGCTGATCCAGGGCATGTAAGGACTTGTCTTGTGGCATGTCACTCAAAGTTTATATTGATGTTGTTGGCTCTGTCATTTTGCTATTTTGGCCATTACTTTGTGAATTGCAAAACATGCAGACCACTCTATTTGTTGCATGTACAGTAGATGTGATGTTTGTTGGGAAACCTGTACGGTCCGTAGGCCATGAATTACGAGCGAGTTGTATTCCCTAGGCATTTTGTTCTTATCAGCTTGCTTGATCGGTTTTCGTTCTTGACTTTCTAAGTGAGTGATCTTTTTCATTATCCTTGTTGAGCAGAATTCAGTATAACAGATCAGAGTTCAGCACATGAAACTCTGAGTATACGTGTGAATTTCTGCAAGGGGGCTCTCACTTAGAGAGTTGGAGTGCATCATTTCCTTTTTATTCTTCTTTTGCTGATGCTGCATTTGATAAGCTAATCCTATTGCAATGGATCAGTGAGCCTGTTTAGTTTCCAAAAAGGGAACCCAAAAAATGCTACACTACCTGTCATATCAAATCTTGCGGTACATGCATGGAGTACTAAATGTAGACAAAAGAAAAAACTAATTACACAGTTTAGTTGTAAATCACGAGACAAATCTTTTGAGCCTAATTAGTCCATGATTAGACACAAATTGCCAAATAAAACGAAAAGTGCTACAGTAGCCGAACCCAAACTTTTTCACCGACTAAACAAGCCCAGTGTATCTTACTATGTACTATTTGGTGTTCAAAAATAGTAATTCATCCCTGTGGCAAGTCAAGTCGACGCCTGACGCCTGTACATGTGCTGAGCTGTGAGCTAGCTCGTAGGCTCATCAAGACAATTATATGCCGGGGGCCCAAGTGAGGACGACGCAACGTCTATACAGTTCACACGGTCCTCGTCGTCCCTAGTTTAGATCACTTGAAAAATGCACTATATACAAAAAGATTCTCCGTCACATCAAACTTGTGATATATGTATGAAGTACCAAATGTGGATAAAATCAAAAACTAATTGTACAGTTTGGTTGTACTTTGCGAGACGAATGTTTTGAGCCTAATTAGTCAATGATTGAACAATTATTACTAAATACAAACGAAATACTACAGTGTATTTTGGTACTCCAAAATTTGTATCTAAACACAGCCTAACGCAGCATAACCAATGGCCGTAGGCTGTGGGCAAGGCAAGTCAAGTCGACGCCTATGCTGATCTGTGAGCTCGTGTGCTCATCAAGAGCATTATTATATGCCGAGGGCCCACGATAGGCCGACACATGACGCATGAACACATGACACCCGCGCAGGGAGTACTCACTTTAATATATTTTATCGTCACATGCCCTTGTTTAGATACCAAATTTGTCTCCCAAATTCTACTATGCAAAAAGAAGATTCCCATCACATCAAAATATCAGCACATGCATGGAGTATAAAATATAGATCAAATCAAAAACTAATTATACAGTTTTATTGTACTTTACAAGACGAACATTTTAAGCCTAATTAGTCAATGTTTGGACAATTATTACCAAATAAAAATAAAATGCTCATAAAACCCTGATGAAGCCCCATTGAGACTAGCCTTAGAGAATCCGAGAAATGCAGCATGAGCTTCAAGGTGCTAATAAATGATTCACAACAGTAGTGGAAGAAGAAGTCTGTTGGCCAAGAGTGCATAGCCACTATTGTAGCCGACTTGTGCGACCTCATCATGTACCAACGCGTGTACGTCCATCGGAATGGCATATATTTCTGAGACACATGTATGATCTACATGTGTGTGTATATATATACACATAAATACGTATATATTTCGCATGCATATCTCCAGGACTGGCGGTGGTGGTTCTAAGTAAAACTTATTAGGTTTGCAAGAATCTTGCAATTGCAAAAACAAAATTCAAATGAGATGATGGGAAATGAAATAATTCGTCTGCAAAACATTAATGGAGACGACACTATTTGGATGGCTACCTAACAGAGGCAGACCAGAGTTTTGGCCGCCTCTGTTAGCATTTAACAGAGGTCGACGTCCTAGGGCTGTCACCTCTGTTAATCACATTAACGCGCCTGCCTCCATTGACATATTAATAGAGGCGGCTGCAGCACCTGCCTCTAGAAATGATATTATTAACAGTGACCATTTAGCAAAGACAGACGCCATGCCCGCTTCTGAATTATCCAAGATGACCGCCTTCGAAAATGGTTACATACTCTATTGAGCTGTCGTACGTGCTATTCTTGCTTCTTGCTTGTGGGCCTGTTTAGATGGTGAAAAAATTTGGGTAAATTTCTTTAGCACTTTTCGTTGTTATTTGGTAAAATTTATCCAATTATGGACTAACTAGGCTCAAAAGATTCGTTTCGACATTTATAGACAAACTGTACAATTAGTTATTTTTTTACCTACATTTAATACTCCATACATGCGTCCAAAGATTCGCTGTGACGGATACTGCGCAAACTTTTTTAGCCTCTTTGCCCAACTAAACAGCCCTGTGTCATAGTTGTACTATCTCGTGTTTTGCTTACGTATTGCTGTGTCTCCTAGTCAATAGTCATTGAGGCTTCATCCAGGATAATCAACGAAGCTTCCTCTAGAAGCGTAGCGTAGCCATCCCACTTTATTATGTTTTGGATTGGAAGTACATGAGGCCCCGTCATAAATAGTTAGGCCAGGTTTTATGTCCACCCTTTCGTGCAGTGCAGAAGCGGCAAGGCTGTCCGCTGTCGACCGGTGTGGGATTCATGCATCACGGGAAAGAGGACATCCGTACGTGGGCCGTGGGCCGTGGGCTATGGGCATGGCAAGTCAAGTCGCCGATCGAGGGCCCAGGAGAGGACGACGCGACGTCTGTAGATCGAGAGTTCAGACGCTCCTCGTCGTCATGCCTACTAGCTAGAGCCCCATGCACGGCCAATCCATGCATCTGCAGACGATGGATCGTGATGCACCTGACCATCGATCTGTACGTGTTGATCCCATGGACTGTGTGTGTAGTGGATCGTGATGCACCTGATCCCATGGACAAAAAAAGTTACAACCCAAAGCATCTCTAAGAGTTTGTCAAAATTTACTTGACAAATATCGTGATTTAGAAACTTGCTAAAATATATGGCAACTGAAAAAATAGACTCTCTTTATTTGGACTTGGTAAAATAAGAAGAGGTCCGCTAAGCGAACGAAAAGCCCCGCTAAGAAATGAAGAGCCACACTAAGAAACGAAGAGCCCCGCTTAAATATGCACGCGAAGCCGGATGCGCGAGCGATGTGCACTCGCGCTCAGCGCGCAAATATGCGCATGGAGGAGGGAGATTTGCCAAGTTGCTAAAATTTATCACGATGGATGTCAAACTATTGGAGCATAATTTTTCCTATTTTACGAAAAATAGATGGATGTTAAGTTGATTTGGCAAACTCGCTCGACGACTACTGCACAGAGCTACTCATCACCCTACGTACTCCACTGCTCATCCATGTGGTGCTCACTGTTCAGGTCGCCGCTACTAGACGCCGCAAAACGTCCGCCCGCCACGTTGTTGTCAACCGGCATCCTTCTGTGCATCCGCGTGTTTGACACATGCATGATGACGCATGAACACATGACGCCTACCACGGAGTACTCACATGACGCCCGCAAAACTCCCTGTTACTTATTATAGGAGCTATAGCCGTTTATTTGTTGGTCAATATGGCTCACTAGCAAGGAACAGTTCAGTTTTTAATAACGGTAATGATATATGACGGGCGTCCGACGTCGGACGCTCCCACCCACTCGCACGCTCGGTCGGACGCTCCCCACCCATTCGCTGGCTCGCATGTCTCTTCACTTCTTCCTCTTCGCTCGCCACGCCTTTCCACTCCGCTCGCCTCTCGCACCTCCGCCCCTCGCTGCTCGCTCTCCCGCGCTATCGTCGGGATGGCCCGCACCACGCGCCGCGCCCCAGCGAGCTCACTGCGCGCCCGCGACGTGTCATGCTTTCTAACCCTTCTCCCCTCGCGCGCACCGCGCCCTCCCACACACCTCTGTTTCCTCCTCTACGACCCGGTTCTGGCACCTCACCGGAGATGAGGGTGACGGTGGTGATTCCGACGAGGTACGTGGCGGAGGGATCTAGATCTAGAGCCTCCTCTCCCCCCTTCCTCTCTCTGGATCTCCTCTCCTCCCTTCCTCTCTCTTGATCTGGCCTCTCCCTTTCCTCTCTCTGAATCTGGATCTGAGATTTTCCACCCTCCCTCCTCCTCCTCCCCCCTCTGGATCTAAGGTTTTAATGCCGGCTAGGTTTTGTGGCGAGTCAGATCTAAGCTACATGCAATAGATAATGTGAAATGTTTGCATGATTCTCTGATGTTGTAGTTCTTTTTGAGATGTTTCAATAGTTTTTCTCCTTTGTTTGCAGCATCTCCTCCATATTTCCCGACGTTTCATTAGTATCGCTTCTGATGTTGCAGTAGCTTCTTCTCCTTTGTTGCAGTAGCTTCTTCTCTTCGTTGCAGTAGCTTCTTCTCCTTGTTTGCAGCAGCTTTCTTCTCCTTTTTGTTGCAATAGCTTCTTCTCCTTTTTTGCAGTAGCTTCTTCTCCTTGTTGCAGTAGGTTCTTCTCCTTTTGTTGCAGAAGCTTTCTTCTCCTTGTTGCAGCAGCTTCTCCTTGTTCCATTAGTTGTTATTCGATGTTTCAACAATTTTTTTGGTTTTGTTTCACCAGTTTTTTCTACTTGTTCATTACGTGTTTTTCCGATGTTTCAACAGTTTTTTTCGTTTGTTTCACCAGTTCTCTCATGTTTGTTTCATTAGGAGTCCTTCTTTGTTGCAATAGCATTATACCCCTGCTGCACATGGGAGGGTGGAGCATGGTGGTGAGCTGGTGGCGGGGCTCCGTGCGGGGGCGAGACAGGGGTTCGCGAGTTCCCGTGTGGGAGCGGGGCAGGGGTCGCATTTTCCGTTTTCATTTTTGTGGGACGGGGCGGGCTGTTGCTTGCGGAGCAGGACGGCAGGGGACGCTGGCGTGGTTGGGGAGCGTCCGGACGGCCCCTGGAGCCAGGCGTCCGGGCGCTAGTAGTTCCCTTTTAATAAATCAACCCTAAAATCTTTTTGTGGGTCCTATTCAAGATGACACATTGGCTACAGTTCAGGCTCAGTTGCAAGCGCACTGAGAACGAAATAGGCACTATGATTCATGCAGGTCGTCTACTAGAGTGGAGGGCTTTGCATTTCTTCGCCTCAAACGATTGTCAATATTTTGTGGATTAGTTCTCAATTTGAAATTCTTGTGTGTGCATGACGTTTTTCATATTGTAATAAGTGTGGACTAATGTCTTATTCCATTATCTGAAAAAAGTGCATAGCTAGAATTATAAATTTAGAAAAGTCGAAATGTCTTATAATTTAGAATGAAGGGAATAATACCTTGTCAGCACACACCAAATAATCGCAAAAACAACGCTGGCAACCATTACTCCCTCCTGTCTAAACATATGTTTTAATCATGTGTGGAGGCTGGTGGATGGATATGCATGTATCAGTTAATTAAAAAGACTAAGCAAGACCCTCGGGTAATCTTTCTAAAGAGACCCTCGGGTTTTTGGAAATCAACGGCCCAGAATAGAAGATACCCCTTCGCGGGTAATCTTTCTAAAGAGACCCTCGGGTTTTTGGAAATCAACCCGCGGTCCTTAGCGTAGTTTTGAAAATACGTTTTCACGTTGGGAAGGCGTATTCTTTTCTGGTTTATTCAAAAATACGTTTTCAGGAAATTACAGATTTGCCACTAGAACTGTTTTAGTCATAAAAACTTCGTTTTAACTCCGATTTGATCCGTTCAAGTTGCGTTAGGTTCGTAATTGCGAGCTCTACATGTTAGTGTAGTTGTACAGTTAGTTTTGATAATTTATTTTTCGAGTTTATAATTAAGTATTTATTTATCTATAGGAAATCTTAGAAAATTCATAACTTTCACGTTTTAACTCCGAATTTGGTGATCTTTGCGTCTGTGTGATCGTAGAAATGTGTAGAAGAGTTTTATAAACTTTTATTACTGTTTTGTTACTGTTGGTGTACTGTTCTAATTATATCTCTTTGTTTGCTTCGTGTATGTTTGATTGGATGCATGTATGTTGTTGATTGATGATCAAGTATAGAAGGTGAGCAGTTTTTAGACGATTCGGAGTATTACTTTGAGCCAAGTCAGCAGTATTGTTTGGAGAGCTTTAATCAAGGCAAGTATAACACAGGACTATCCTTGTTACCTATACATCGAATTATCATACATATGCATGTGCTTACCTTGACAACCTTAGAGATTATAACTTAGTGCTTGTTGTCTTGATTCCTTGTCAACCTTGGGAATGCATATGGGTAGCTATTGCTAGTGCTTAAACTAAGAACAATGATCTTGTAATATGATTAATGGATTAAGCAATCAACCATTAAGATGATTTAATTATTGTTAAAAGGGGGCTAGAGCATGTGTATTGTTTTTGATGCTCTGGTTACTCTCCATAAGGACTTATCTGTACGTGATCATCCGGGACATATAGTACAGCTGTGAGGGCTATATGGCTCTGGCTTTAGTTGTTCAAGAGACCTTTTCTAGCTTGTTAGTGGTTACCTTAAATGGCGTAAGAAAGGCTTGCCACGTTGGGTGTAGTGCGAGCCCCTGGCCTAGTGTGTATAGGCTGCGGTTGTTGTGCCACAGGGAAGGGGGGTTCTACATCTGCCTGCCGAGTGAATCTAATGGCCCTAACTTGTTAGACGAACTTTTGAATGGCTTTATGTGGTTCTCTGGTGTTTGGGCTTGATCTCCCCACTCATTTGGAAATCATGACTCACAGTGAAAGTGTACACCTCTGCGCAGAGTTAAAAACTGGTATACTAGCCATGCTCACAGATACGAGCGGCCTTGGAACATTTACAGATAGATGATCACCATTGCTATATTATGTTTAATTATTGTTGATTATTATTATGCTCATGTTAAAGCTATTCGTTATCATTATTGCAATTGATCATTGGTTCTTTAATGGGAAGCAGTTTAACTTGATGCTATTCAATTTGCTAATTATAAGATTAAAAGCTAAACGTAGTTAAACAGTGTCTAGCCTTTTGAGCCTCATGAACCCTGTGTTATATTTGTTGAGTTCGACATGGACTCACTCTTGCTATTTCCACCATAACAGATGAAGATTATGAGGAAGATTATCGTAATGAGTACTAGTCTTGGTGTCAACCAGTCAACCGTGTCCCTGTGTGGAGTTTCCGCTGGAGATTACTATTAGTTATTATTATTTATCGTTCAAGACTATGTCTTAAATATTTATTCGCTATGTAATAAGCACTGTGATGATACTATGTAATTTGTCAACTTATGTGTGCGATCATGACCTGGGGCGCACATGAGTACTTTATGCATCCTATTTTTGTCCTTAAAAATGGGTGTGACAGATTGGTATCAGAGCCGTGTTGACTGTAGGACGCAACCCTAGTTAGAATAGTCGTTGATAGCATCCATACTTCACTTAATTCATGCTTCCTCATTTCACCTTGTTAATTACTAAAGTTTTATGCTTCCTCTACTTTATTCTATTGCGAAAATACATTGATTCTATCTAATCTATGTGTAAATCTTGTAGATGCCTCCTCATCCCCGTCTGTCGGCTGCATAGTACGTTGCCCATTTCAAACCTCAGGAGCCATATGAAGAGGGTGATCAAGAGCTATCTGATGCTGAATCAAGAATTGGTGATACACCTATGGAGGATGTAGTTATGGGGTGGACTACGAAGTTTCATATCGTGGTTCCTAAGGCTGATGCTTTCTTCCATGATATGTTGACAAGAACTTTGGACAACTACTACTACGATTGGGAAGCTACTTTGAAGTATCGCAGTGCGGAGTTTAGTCATCCATGGATGGATTCCTATTGGGAAACGGAGTTATGGGTCAAGAAAAGGGATCCTACCACTAAGGAGCCTAAGGTGGAGTCAAAGTTCATTACCAGAGTGAGCCGGGCAACCGTGGAGACAAGCATGGAGGATGTCGCTTTCAATGCATTTGTTTACTACCATGGTCTACGCTCAAACAAGACGTTAAAGGGTGCACTCTGGCATTTCCCTTGTTTCCTTCATGACAAGGGTATTTGGACCGTGCCGCTTGCAGATGATTCCTCCTTGACTTTACAAGCTACGGTGGGATTAGCTCGTGAATTGGCACTCCATGAAGTGGATTTGAAGGATGAGTTGTTGAAGGAAAAAGAACTGAAGGAGCAAGCTTATAAGGAGATTGACCAATTAAGGGCGGATTTAGGTCGTCCCAAGATTTATGAGAAGCTTAATTAGGAAATAGGAAAAACCCCTATGTAATAAGAACGATAGTAGTTGCGAGTTAATTTTAAGTTTGGATTGTTTTAAGAGTTAGTTTGTGATGTGAACAATTGTGTGATTGATGGATTGTTATTATGATAATATGTGATTTGGATCTTGGTAATGTGTGCTGGAGTTTTGTAGAGATGGCTACAAGTTCCATGGTTAAGAATGTTAAGTTTGCTCAAAATATATTAGTTGAATATGAGGTTAACTTAGTTCTGTCCTTTGCTGATTTTTGGATCAGTCTGGGATGTTTTGGAAATAACTTAAAATCAGTTCATGAGAAATTTAAGAAATTTTACTGGGAATAATTAGACTTCTATATCTTTCCAATCCCACAAGAATCACTTTAATATCTATTATGGGTTAAGAGATATATCTGTTCCAAGTTGGAGTTACTGCACAGTTTGGAATTCTAAAACAGTTTCGGTTAAGTTCAGTTTTTGACCAATTTATTGACAGAATCAGAAAAAGTGTTGTGAATAAAAGTTGTAGATAATTTTATAAGCTTTCCAACCATGTAAAGATCACCTGAATTTGACGTCTGTAGCTCGAGATATGACAGTTTTACTGAGTTGCTGAAATTGGAGTTCGCCCAGAAAAATCAGATTTTGTTTATCTATTAAATACATCATCTCGGATCGTACTGAATTTCATCTTCTGTGTTTTGGAAACAGATGTCAGGCAGAGGTCGTGGCAGAGGTCGTGGGGGTGCTAATCCACCCATTACTCTGGAGGAACTCATGCAAACTCAGAATCAGCTGATGCAGATGTTTATGCAGCACATGCAGAATAATCCCCCTGCAGGAGGACCACCACCTGTTCAAGTAAGGGATAAGCGTGGAGAATTTTTGAAGGGACGCCCTCCAGTGTTTTCTAATGCTGCTGATCCTTTAGAAGCAGATGATTGGGTGAGAGCAGTGGAGAAACAGCTGAACATAGCTCAATGCAATGATATGGAAAAGGTGTTATATGCATCTGGCCAGTTATAAGGGACAGCTCAGACTTGGTGGGAGTCATATCAGGCTGCACGCCCTGACAATGCTCCTCCTATCACTTGGAATGAGTTTGTTAGAGATTTTCGAGCTCGTCATATTCCTGAAGGTATAATTGAGATGAAGCAGGAAGAATTCAGAAACCTGAGGATGGGACAGATGAGCGTGAGTGAATATCATGACAGGTTCACCCAGTTGGCTCGCTATGCTCCCAATGAAGTGAGGGAAGATGCAGACAGACAGCGTCTTTTCTTGAAGGGAATTTATTATGATCTTCGCTTGCAATTGAAGGGGAACAGCTATGCTAGTTTTCAAGAGTTGGTAAATAATGCTATTGTGCTTGATAATGAGCGTAGGGAGATGGACAGAAAGAGGAAGATGAAGGTGCAAAGCTCAAGAAGCAACCAACCGCGGTGGTGAATCAGCTTGAAGATACTATTAAGGAGAATTCAGTGATTGAGGAATTTCCAGATGTCTTCCCTGATGAATTGCCAGGTATGCCACCTGACCGAGACATTGAATTTCTTATTGAACTACTACCTGGAACTGCACCTATAGCCAAACGACCATATAGGATGGGAGTAGATGAATTAGAAGAACTTAAGAAACAAATTAAAGAATTACAAGAAAAAGGTTTTATTCGACCTAGTTCATCACCTTGGGGAGCACCAGTTATTTTTGTTGATAAGAAAGATGGTGGTAAGAGGATGTGTGTTGATTATCGGTCACTAAATGAAGTAACTATCAAGAATAAGTACCCTTTGCCCAGGATTGATGACTTGTTTGATCAGTTGAGAGGTGCTTGTGTGTTCTCTAAGATTGATTTACGTTCTGGTTATCATCAGTTGAAGATTCGTGCCTCTGATATTCCAAAGACAGCTTTTACTACAAGGTATGGATTGTATGAGTATACTGTTATGTCGTTTGGATTGACCAATGCACCTGCATACTTTATGTACATGATGAATAAGGTGTTCATGGAATATTTGGATAAGTTTGTGGTAGTGTTTATTGATGATATACTGGTATTTTCCAAGACAGAGGTAGAGCATGCTGAACATTTAAGGTTGGAATTGCAGAAGCTTAGAGAGCATAAACTTTATGCGAAGCGAAGTAAATGTGAGTTTTGGTTGAAGGAAGTTTCTTTCCTTGGTCATATTGTTTCTAATGGAGGGATATCAGTGGATCCAGGTAAAGTAAAGGATGTATTGAATTGGAAACCGCCTACCGATGTTAGCGAGATTCGCAGTTTCTTGGGTTTAGCTGGATATTACAGACGGTTCATTGAAGGGTTTTCTAAACTTGCTAAACCTATGACATCTCTGTTAGAAAAGAATGCCAAATTTGTGTGGTCTGATAAATGTCAAGCTTGTTTTGAGGAATTGAAGAAGAGGTTGACTACAGCGCCTGTTTTGGTTTTACCAGATTTGAGTAAGAAGTTTTCTATTTATTGTGATGCTTCTCGTCAAGGGTTGGGATGTGTTCTTATGCAAGAAGGTAGAGTTGTGGCCTATACATCTAGACATTTGAGAAAGCATGAGTTGAATTATCCTACGCATGATTTGGAGTTAGCAGCTGTAGTTCATGCTTTAAAGATTTGGAGACATTATTTGATTGGACATAAGAGTGATATATACATTGATCATAAGAGTTTGAAGTATATTTTCACTCAGTCAGATCTGAATTTGAGGCAACGCAGATGGTTAGAGTTGATTAAGGATTATGATATTGAGATACACTATCATCCTGGTAAGGCTAATGTAGTAGCTGATGCTCTTAGTAGGAAAAGTTATGCAAATGAGATAAGAACATTGTCTATGACTAGGGAGTTATGTGCTGAATTTGAATATTTGAATTTGGGAATTGTTACTAATACAATGGAATTAGTGATAGAGCCTACTTTAGAGCAAGAAATTTACAAGGGTCGGTTGAAGGATGAGAAACTAAAGAAGATAGTGGAGGATATAGTGATTGGTAAGTCACCAGGCTTTCGAATGGATGATAATGGGATTTTGTGGTTTGGAAAGAGGCTGTGTGTACCTAAGGATCAAACTGTTAGACAGGCAATTCTTCGCGAAGCTCATGAGTCAGCTTATTCTATTCATCCTGGTAGTGCTAAGATGTATTTGGATCTTAAACAGAAATATTGGTGGGTTGGATTAAAACGAGATGTGGCTGAGTATGTGGCATTATGTGATACTTGTCAGAGGGTGAAAGCAGAGCATCAGAGACCTGCTGGATTGTTGCAACCAATGAAGATTCCTGAATGGAAATGGGAGGAAGTTGGTATGGACTTTATAGTGGGGTTACCGCGTACTCAGAGAGGTTATGATTCTATTTGGGTGATAGTGGATAGGTTGACTAAAGTTGCTCATTTTATACCAGTCAAGACTAATTACACGGGAGTACAATTAGCTACCTTGTATATGGAAAGAATAGTCTGTTTGCATGGAGTTCCAAGGAAGATTGTGTGTGATCGAGGTACGCAGTTTACGTCACACTTTTGGAAAGCTGTGCATGAATCTTTGGGGACTAAATTGAATTTTAGTATAGCATATCATCCACAGACAGATGGACAGACTGAAAGGACCAACCAGATATTAGAGGATATGTTGAGAGCCTGTGCATTGCAATATGGAACTAGTTGGAATAAGAGTTTGCCTTATGCAGAATTCTCATATAACAATAGTTATCAGCAGAGTCTTAAGATGGCACCGTTTGAAGCTTTGTATGGACGTAAGTGTAGAACTCCATTGTTTTGGGATCAGACAGGTGAATCTCAGGTGTTTGGTACAGATGTTCTTAGAAACGCAGAAGATCAAGTGCGAGTGATTCATGAGAATTTGAGAGTGGCACAGTCTCGTCAGAAGATTTATGCTGATAATAGGAGAAGAGATCTAGCTTTTGAGGTAGGTGATTATGTCTATTTGAAGGTGTCACCTATGAGAAGTGTGAAGAGGTTTAACATGAAAGGTAAACTAGCACCAAGGTATGTTGGACTATTTAAAGTTATTGCTAGACGTGGGGAAGTTGCTTATCAATTAGAGTTGTCTGAGAATTTATCTGGAGTGCATGATGTGTTTCATGTTTCACAACTTAAGAAGTGTTTGCGGGTGCCCGAGGAGCAGATACCTTTAGAAGAATTGACTGTTAAGGAGGATCTTACATATGAAGAGTTTCCAATTAAGATTTTAGAGACTGCTGAGAGGGTTACTCGAAGTCGGATTATTAAGATGTGTAAAGTACAGTGGAATCGATATTCAGAGGCAGAGGCAACTTGGGAAAGAGAGGATGAGTTGAAGAAATCATATCCGCAGTTATTTGAGTAAGCAGTCCAATCTCGAGGACGAGATTCTTTTAAGGGGGGTAGAATTTGTAACACCCAAATTTTAGAGATAATGAATTTTGAATAAATTGGATAACAAATAATGGCAAATTAAAATAATAAAATATATTTGGTGTTGCATTCATGCTGTTGCATTTATTTTGTTATGTGGAGTGGTTTTGTTTTATTTTAATTTGGATTAGAAAATTTATTTGAGATAATTTGTGAAAATAAATAAAAAAAAAGAGAACTGTTGGCCTGGCGGCCCAGCTAATCAGCGGTCGTTCCTTCCTTGCTTGGTGGGCCGTTCGGCGCCCCAGTAGTCCGTCTCCGCGTGGGCCGAGCCAGCTCTGCCGCGGCCCAAGCCAGCCCAGCGCCACAGCAGCCGCCTCCTTCTCTTTTCTTCCGCTGACGTGTGGGTCCCAGTTGTCGGTCTCTGTTTCATCTTCAACCTCCGAGACGGACTCCGTCCGAACCGGTGAACTACCACCGCCATATCCACATTACCCGGGGTTTCCTACCCGAACACGGCTAGTAGAGGTCATAAATAGGAAGTGTAGGTCATCTAGTTTCCGTTTTTCATCTAAAACGCAAGTTCCACAACACGAAATCGAGCTCTAGGGTTGGGCGGTGCCGACGAGTTCGGTTGGAAGCGGGTGAGGCTTTCGGGTGGACCGGAGGCAAAGTCTTTCGCTTGGGTGAGTTTGTTTTCCTCTCCTCTTACTTCCCATGCTCTCCGTTGGAGTTTTGGTGATGTTTACTGTAGGTTTTGAAGTTCACCGTGGTTGGCAATGGCGCCGCCGTCCCCTTGTTGCCGCGCAGCGGTTACTGGTAGATGTAGCTTGTTTTGTCGCTTGGGTGAGTTCGCACGGAGAATCTCGATCGTTTGGTTCAAGTTTGGGCTTGAATGATGGTCTCGGTGGGGAGATTCATCACCTCCGGCCATGGTGGAGTCGCCGGCCATGGAGGAGCCGACGGCCGGATGTGAAGAGGGTGGCCGGATTAGCACAGTGAAGTTGATGATGAATTTGAGCCGTCCGATTCGAGATCAACGGCCCAGAATAGAAGATACCCCTTCGCAGGTAATCTTTCTAAAGAGACCCTCGGGTTTTTGGAAATCAACCCGCGGTCCTTAGCGTAGTTTTGAAAATACGTTTTCGCGTTGGGAAGGCGTATTCTTTTCCGGTTTATTCAAAAATACGTTTTCAGGAAATTACAGATTTGCCACTAGAACTGTTTTAGTCATAAAAACTTCGTTTTAACTCCGATTTGATCCGTTCAAGTTGCGTTAGGTTCGTAATTGCGAGCTCTACATGTTAGTGTAGTTGTACAGTTAGTTTTGATAATTTATTTTTCGAGTTTATAATTAAGTATTTATTTATCTATAGGAAATCTTAGAAAATTCATAACTTTCACGTTTTAACTCCGAATTTGGTGATCTTTGCGTCTGTGTGATCGTAGAAACGTGTAGAAGAGTTTTATAAACTTTTATTACTGTTTTGTTACTGTTGGTGTACTGTTCTAATTATATCTCTTTGTTTGCTTCGTGTATGTTTGATTGGATGCATGTATGTTGTTGATTGATGATCAAGTATAGAAGGTGAGCAGTTTTTGGACGATTCAGAGTATTACTTTGAGCCAAGTCAGCAGTATTGTTTGGAGAGCTTTAATCAAGGCAAGTATAACACAGGACTATCCTTGTTACCTATACATCGAATTATCATACATATGCATGTGCTTACCTTGACAACCTTAGAGATTATAACTTAGTGCTTGTTGTCTTGATTCCTTGTCAACCTTGGGAATGCATATGGGTAGCTATTGCTAGTGCTTAAACTAAGAACAATGATCTTGTAATATGATTAATGGATTAAGCAATCAACCATTAAGATGATTTAATTATTGTTAAAAGGGAGCTAGAGCATGTGTATTGTTTTTGATGCTCTGGTTACTCTCCATAAGGACTTATCTGTACGTGATCATCCGGGACATATAGTACAGCTGTGAGGGCTATATGGCTCTGGCTTTAGTTGTTCAAGAGACCTTTTCTAGCTTGTTAGTGGTTACCTTAAATGGCGTAAGAAAGGCTTGCCACGTTGGGTGTAGTGCGAGCCCCTGGCCTAGTGTGTATAGGCTGCGGTTGTTGTGCCACAGGGAAGGGGTGTTCTACATCTGCCTGCCGAGTGAATCTAATGGCCCTAACTTGTTAGACGAACTTTTGAATGGCTTTATGTGGTTCTCTAGTGTTTGGGCTTGATCTCCCCACTCATTTGGAAATCATGACTCACAGTGAAAGTGTACACCTCTGCGCAGAGTTAAAAACTGGTATACTAGCCGTGCTCACGGATACGAGCGGCCTTGGAACATTTACAGATAGATGATCACCATTGCTATATTATGTTTAATTATTGTTGATTATTATTATGCTCATGTTAAAGCTATTCGTTATCATTATTGCAATTGATCATTGGTTCTTTAATGGGAAGCAGTTTAACTTGATGCTATTCAATTTGCTAATTATAACATTAAAAGCTAAACGCAGTTAAACAGTGTCTAGCCATTTGAGCCTCAAGAACCCTGTGTTATATTTGTTGAGTTCGACATGGACTCACTCTTGCTATTTCCACCATAACAGATGAAGATTATGAGGAAGATTATCGTAATGAGTACTAGTCTTGGTGTCAACCAGTCAACCGTGTCCCTGTGTGGAGTTTCCGCTGGAGATTACTATTAGTTATTATTATTTATCGTTCAAGACTATGTCTTAAACATTTATTCGCTATGTAATAAGCACTGTGATGATACTATGTAATTTGTCAAGTTATGTGTGCGATCATGACCTGGGGCGCACATGAGTACTTTATGCATCCTATTTTTGTCCTTAAAAATGGGTGTGACAGGAGCGGCGGCGCCATTGCCGGTGCACCCGAGCTCACCCAAAACCATGATTCGTAGCTCCTCAACACCAAAGAAGGGCACGGGAAGAAAGAGGAGAAGATTTGCGAGCTTACCAACACGACGAATTAGCCTCCAAAGCACCCGAATACACTTCTCCCCAACGTCCGCCGTATCCAACCGAACCCAACCCTAGAACGCGACGATTTGCGGTGGAACTCACGATTTTAGGTGAAAAACGGAAACTAGAGGACCTATGCGACCTATTTATAGCCCCAATCGCCGATTTCGGTTAACAAATCCTGGATACAAGATTCGGTTGCGGTTCGGTTGAAGAAGTGTTCGTCTCCGGCTCGGTTACGAGAGCTAGAAGACGACCGACAGCCGGGACCCACTTGTCAGCGGAAGAAAGGAGGGAGACAGCTGCTGCTGGGCTCTGCCGAGCTGGCCACTGCGAGCTGGGCCGGCCCACACAGACGCGAGCGCGGAGAAGAACTCGGCCCATGCCGCGGCCCAGGCGCCCGCGCAGAAAGGCAGGCCGTCGGCCCGTTGGCTGCCAGGTAAGTATTCTCTTTTCTTTTTTCTTTTTTCTTTTTCTTTCTTTTCTTTATTTACTTGTTTTCAAAAATATCTCAAATAAATTTTCTAACCCAAAATAAAATAAAACAAATCCACACCACATAACAAAATAAATGCAACAGCATGAATGCAACACCAAATATATTTTATTATTATTTTAATTTGCCATTATTTGTTATCCAATTTATTCAAAATTCATTATCTCTAAAATTTGGGTGTTACAATATTTATTAATAAAAATTACTTCATACAATTAACCTTGATTTGAATCCAAAGTTACGCATGTGTATAGATTTGGTATTGGCGTGAATGAAAGAGATTGTCGTGCCACAACTAATGATGTAACATTAATTTGATTCTATGTTTTGGTGGTTTTCTTCATTTGTTTGGTGTCCCAGTATAGCTAACTCTGTGCAGTATATGGTGTGTTGGACGTCCCTCTTAGAAATTGAACTATGTAGATAACAATATTAAAATGGTAGTTCACCTGTACAAATTTAAAATTAATAACATGATTGAGTATTGGATATTAAGGTTTGTAGCTTCAATTATTTTCATAAATTGTAGTCTTTCTTTGATTTGTGTGATGAAATTTTTTAGGTTAATTTGAAAGTCCATGCCATTGATGTTTGGCTTTTCATTTGTTGGTTTCTAATCTTTTGCTCTGTGCATGACGCTGTTGTCGATGTTAAGTCATTGATCTAAACTCCTTGGTGCATTTTCCTTGCATCTTTGAAATTATTTGATAGGTATCTCTTGCATCCTAGAAAAGGATGTGGAAACGTTATTATATTTCCATCCTGGTCAAATGCTGTGCCGCTTCTTCAGAATCTTTGTGTGATGTAGATGTCTTCTTAGGTTGGCATGATGTTCTCCAATGTAGCTTTTGCTATATATATGATCAATAGATATCATGTAGAAGAAAGGAGAAGCATTGGTAGATTACCTTGTTCATCTCAGAAACATCATTGTAGTTTCAACTTTTAAAGGTCGCATGTGATTGTGTTGTGCATAATGTGCTATTTAAGCCTTGGTGTTTGCTTGTAGTCCGTATTTTTATTAGTTGGATTCGATCCCACCACTGTTGGATAGCTATGTTTCTAGATTCTTCTGACCAAATTCGGAGCATAGAATAGTTAGTTATAGGTATAGATTGCACATGCTCCCTCGTCATGTGATATATATATAGTGCATAGTATAAGGGATTTGTAAAATAAAAATATAAAAACGGTAGGTACCTCAAATCATGCAGATGAAAGCCTTTTTTAGAAATAAAGTAAGAGAACATGCGTCTTTTGTATTCTATCTTAAGTTATCTTAAAATCTCTAGAATGTACTTCTACAATAAAATTATTTATAGATACAAATGTCACTATTATTTTCTATATGTTTAGTCAAACTTAAAAAAATCTACTCCTAGAGAAGTGGAACATGCGTTTATTTTGGGGCGGAGCCGGGAGTATATTATTATTTAGAGTTAAATGCACTGTAGGCCCATGAACTTGCACAGCTGTGTCAAATAGGTCCATGAACTTGGAAACTAGATATCTGGCCCCTCAAACTTGCGAACCCGTTCACTCCAGGTCCACCAGGCGGTTTTGCATGGCACTGTAGCAGTGCTGACGTCAGCGATGACGTCAGCACTCCTTTTTAATTTGCAAAATTGATATCTTTTTATTCGGAGCTCCAAATATAGCAAATAATATATCAATTTTGATCGTCTCGACGAGCTCTTTGCAATGGTGTACTCCGTCTTATTGTTTGAGATAATTTTATTTCATGAAAAAAATAAATATTTCTACAAAACAAGTTATGCAATTAAGCTGACGTATGCAAGTATTTTATATAATTTGTATATTTGTATATGTACAACACCAACGTAGTCAGTATATAAAACAGGGAGTTGGACGGTCAATCAGACCTGCCATGATCGCTTAGATATTTTTGAATTAACCTTCCCTAGCTTAGATATTTTTGAATTAACCTTCCCTAGCTGCGGTTAACTAACTGTCAACATATGACACGATCAAACGATATGTTTACTGCTCCTAGTGTAGTTTTTTTCTGTTTTTGTGGTGAAATTAAGTAGCTAGTGGTAGTAGTAGTATTATATTTATCTTGTACCCAAATCCGATACAGTATACGATTCGTGTACACCTGTCCTTTTTCCTTTCCTACGGCTACTATTGCAGCACACAGGAACTGGACGACCATTCGGCCGACCTGTACGTATCTGTTTCCTGGCTGGCATGGCATGAGTATGACCGCATGAAGTGGCAGTGGATAGCTAGATTGAATTGAGGGAGCAGGTAGCAGCAATAGTGAGTGGCTTACTCGTGGTCTAGAATCTTGTGCGGCATCGGTAAGTTGAGCGCGTGCCCCCGCGGAAAGTTTTGAATTATTGCATTTCAAAAATGGTCAAACTTATATATTCTATGGTCAAATGAACCTAAAAAGACAACATTTCATGTTACATAATAATAAAAATATTATTTATCTAACAAATTCCACAAGTTCTGTTATTCTAACTTGTTTTGTAGAAATATTTATTTTTTCATGAAATAAAATTATCTCAAACAACAAGACGGAGTACACCATTGCAAAGAGCTCGTCGAGACGATCAAAATTGATATATTATTTGCTATATTTGGAGCTCCGAATAAAAAGATATCAATTTTGTAAATTAAAAAGGAGTGCTGACGTCATCGCTGACGTCAGCACTGCTACAGTGCCATGCAAAACCGCCTGGTGGACCTGGAGTGAACGGGTTCGCAAGTTTGAGGGGCCAGATATCTAGTTTTCAAGTTCATGGACCTATTTGACACAGCTGTGCAAGTTCATGGGCCTACAGTGCATTTAACTCTATTATTTATTAATACATTATACCAAGTGAATGGGTTAGTAGGACTCATGTGATATTTTATTAATACATATATTTGTCTTATTAATATACAGATATTCTATTAACTAACTATGATTATGCTTTGTTTGGTTGTTCATAATATGCAGGTCAATATTCTTTGTTCATAACTGCCGGATGGCTGCTGATTCTGCTGATCCAGCGAAACGAATAGGGTGCAAGTGATCACGGAAACTATCTTCGCTATGGGTAAGTGATCACGTGAATTATTGAGGCGCCGCATATTGAGGTTGGGCACAGCGTCTCGACTCTCAACAGAAGCATGGTGGGCCAGCTTCTATTCACTCGCACAGGACTCTGCAAGATGGGCATGGAGCGGTGCCTCAATCTGCTGCTGATGCCCTGGGCCGGACCACAATTGGAACGAGCCGGTTCAAAGACTATAGATCTTGGGTCATGCGGTGGCGCAGTAGAAGAGGATAGGAGGAACCACTGGGTTGTTTGATTCGTTGCCTCATTGCGGCTGGCCCGTGCCGGTTGTGGGAACCGTTTGTTGCACGAGCCGGAACAATTTTTCAGATCATGCAAAAAGTTTGCGCGTCGGCGTCTTTGTATTAAGGTAGAGAAAAAATTTGATACAACACACCTTCGGACGCCCTAGGGGTCAGTAAAGATTTACATTGAAGCTCAGACCCTCTCTAATGTACTGCAAGTTAGGTTGTTACATTGAACAGAGATTGGCCCAAATTTGAGGCGCTGACTAGGAGGCCTATGCCCTAGCTGCTGGGCGGCGTCGCCGCTTGCATGCCCCTACGTCACCAACCGGAGGGAACAACTCACGCAATGCCTGCATATGAGTGGGGTCGCCATTGAATACCTCATCGTACATCATCGCCGACATCGACTGAGGCGGTATCCCGCTGGAGAGTCCCAAGCACTTTATGACAAGGTACTCACCTCGCTGAGCCGTCGGGATATGAGCTGTGGCCGGCGCCCCACCCCTCCCCCTCCTCCTCCTCTCCCCCTCCCTGCTATCCTTCCTGCTCCCTGCCTCTCCCGAGCACGGGACATGTGAGCACGAGCCCCTCGCCGGCCCTCCACTGCCGAAGCCAGTAGCCGTCGGCACTGGTGCCCGGCCGTCCGCGGGGGCCGGATCTGGCAGAACGCCGACATTCCTCGCTGCCTAGCCGATGCTGCAGCCAGCGGCTCCGACTGGCATTGGGGAGCGCGCGGCGCAGCCAGCACCACTGCCCGCGTCCTCCGCCGGCGCCTCACAGCCCCTTCCACCACCTCCCACCTCCCGTCGCTCCGCTGGTGCCCCTCGGTCGCCGGAGATGGGACATGTCGCGGCCAACCTGAGGCCGTGTGGGGGGGGGACTGGATCTGGGGACCTTCGTCCGCTGCCGCCGCCTACAGCGGGGCCCTCCATCGGCGCACCACAGCCGGATGACGAAGCTGTAGCTTTTCCTCCTCTCTCTCACCGGATGCAGCCCCGTTCCAGGCTTCCATCTAGGGTGCTCCTCCGGTGGGCGCTCAAAGAGGCGTCAGTGGGCGGACGACGACGGTGAGGAGTCCGAAGACGACCAACCCACAACCTACCTCGATGCCATTCACCATCCGACAAGGCCGGTAGCTGCGTTCCTGCCGTGTGCCCAAGTTCATCTAGTCGTGGGTCGTGGCCATGGCCGTGGCGGAGTGGACGCTGGACGGCAGGGACCTAGGCGAAGGCGGAGGAGACGGAGCCGGCCGCGCCCGTAGCTGTTGTGTGGCCTGCCTGTTCGGCCATTGGATGGACGACTCCCTGCCTGCCAAAGCCTTGGCTGCCACAGACGGGTCTCTGCCCCCAACGCCGATGGGTGGCGGGAGATCCTTCCTGGCCGGTGACACAACCTGCGGCCGCCTCGACTGAGAACCAGCTTCCGCAAGTCCGAAAGATCCCCATAGAGCTTCACGGCAGATGCTTCAAATGTCTTTCCTACTCGCACCAAGCAGCGACTTGCTGGTTGCCATGGCGTTGTCTGCGCTGCCACGGATTCCATCACGCGCCGGAACAATTGCCGCCTTGACGCCAGTTGTGCGGCGACGATAGAGTCAGAAGCTAGCCGTGAGCCAGACGTTTTGTTTTCGCCCGTTTCAAGGCACAAAGACATATTCAGAGGAAATTTTTGTGGAATCATCGGGAACAAGTGGTACTGTTTAGATGCTATGTTGAAGAAATAATAATTATGCATAAAGCTTACGGAGAACAGAGGGGAGACGTGGACAATGGCAGCAAATTAAAGTAAAAATCCGGTCTGCAGCGAAGAGAGAACCGACAGAGACAGCAGCGGCTTCTGTCAACAGATCATTTCGGCTCACCAATTCAGCGACAATTAATATAACAAAATCAAGCAAGTCCAATACACGCACACATTAGATCGGGTGATGATGATTGCACACCAATTCATTTACACCCAACGGCCCTATAATGCATTGCAGGCAGGGCGGCTCGCGCCGTCGCACACACCACAAACAGAGAGGCGCATATATAAAAGCAAATTCTGAATCCAGGGAGCACCAGGAATTAAGAAAGGCACAACGACATACGTGTAGACAAGGAAACGAACTGGCTCACGAAGGGAGAGTTCAAACTCTGTGACGCATGCATGAGGCTGATAGGAGAAGGGCAGCAGTAGTGTTCGCTTCAGATGCATCTTAAACCCAAGATGAATCATTCCAAAAGCACAGGAGCAAGCTTCAGTGTTTCATAATTTTCAAACAATTTCAAGCTAGGCACCATAAGGACCAAAATGAGTCCACAAAGATTCAAAGAATTTCAAGCTAGGCACTGTAAAGTAGAGCATGATTTTTTTTTAAAAAAAAGTGTTAAACTAGTTTCATATTTTTCTAAGGTCAAACAAATTTTCTAAGGTTAAACCATATTTTTAGGATTTTTAATTGCAATTTTTCATATTTTGATAAATTTTTGAAAATTTATTTTCATAAATTTTTGGATATATTATTTTTAAAAATATTTCTGAACCAATTTACCGCTAAGCTTTCAGCATAGTTGGATTTACCTTCCTCTAACGTGACATCATATAAGCAAAAACCACCATACGAACCATTAAAGGTGCAAAAACAAATGGTTTAAAAAGTTGAAGTTCTTAAAAAAACTGGTTTCATTATTAGGAAGCAAAATCAATTGACCGCACTAATTGAGGCCCTTGTTTAGTTCCCAAAATATTTTAGGAAATATTACTGTAGCACTACTGTAGTACTTTCATTGTTATTTGGCAATTATTGTCCGATCATGGCCTAGCTAGGCTTAAAAGATTCGTCTCGCCCATTTCGTCTAAACTGTGTAATTAGTTTTATTTTTATCTATATTTAATGCTTCATGCATGTGTCTAAAGATTCGATGTGACGGGAATCTGAAATATTTTGAGAAATATTTTAGGAACTAAACAAGGGCGAGGTTAAGGGAGGTAAATTAGGATTTTTACTCCTGCAAATAATTGCAAGAAAACACAATGGCCCATTATTCAGTTGGTAGATGGGCCGAAGCCCAACAAGCTTTGGGCCCAAACACACCACGACCACGTGTTCTCAGCCCACCACTCCCCGACCGATGCCGAGTGCCGTGCCAGTAGTATATTAACCCAGAGGCCATGTCGGTCGGGACTCGGGACTCGGGAGGGTACCGTAGCGTGGGGAACGGAAGAGGCGGAGCGGCGGGGGCGAACTAGGTGAGGCTACGGCTTGCGGCATCGATTTTGTCACAATGTAACAGGAGCATCCACGCACTTTACCCTTTTGTGAACCATAGTCATGACAGTCCAAGAGCAGGTATGGTATTACATATTTCCAACCTAATCGACATGGACTTCCAACTCCTTTTTTTTTCTTCTTTCATTCTTATTACTTTCTTTTTCTTTTGTTCCTTCTGGCATTTGTTTTCACCCATCATGGCACACAGACATATTTAGCATCACTACGACAAAATTAGAGCAGGAGCTTCACTGGAAAGTTTGTTTTAAGTTATAGGGAACATGAGGTACTTTTAGGCTATGTTGAAGAAATAATTATGCAAAAAGCTTACACAAAACAGATGGGAGATGTAAACAAAGACAGCAAAACAAAAATGCGGTCTGCAAAAAAGGGGAAACAAGTGTACTGTGTAGTAGCTCACAAACTTTCAACACTTATAAAAATCAAACAAGTCCAGTACACCCAGTAGATTCCGTGATGACTGAACAGCAATTCAATTCCACAACAGAGACCCTATACTGCAGCTATGGCAGCCCACGCTGTTGCACACACAGACAGGTGAATACATAAAGCAAATTCTGAATCCAGAAAGCACAGGGAATTAATCAAGATGACCCAATGACATACATGCAGAAAAGGAAACAAACTGACACATGAAGGAACAACTCACACTCTGTGACGCATGAGGCTGATAGGAGAAGGCCAGTAGTCGTCCACTCAGCCACATCACTTATTCGAAGATGAATCAATCCAGAAACAAGCTTCCAGTCATGGAGAGTAGCCGGGAGCACTCATGGAGCCGATGAGGATGAGGTAGGTGCTGCACTTCTGTCTTCTTGGCGTTGGTGATGTGGTTTGTGTTTCAGTGTTGGCTCGTTAGGATGCCAGAAAAGCTCTTTTTCAATGGGATCCAGGTCACAGTCACCATTGAGCTCCAGCTCTTCAGATTAGCGAGGTGGTTCAGTCCAGACAGAGAATCCATTCTGGCAAAAGACCACACAATCCTCTCTAGTTTAGGAGCTGCGCTAGAGGCAAAGCTTATTTTGGTGATAGTGTTTTCCTCGACAAACAGATAGTTGAGGCTTTGGAATTCTTCTCCCCTGAAGACGATCTCACTTTCAATGTACGAATTATGCTGAAGCTTGAGGCAGTGCAGGGCACCAAGTTTGCCGAGAATGGCTAGATCATCTTCCTTCAACTGAGCCTCACACAATGTTATCTTGGTAAGCTCTTATGGTGCTCTTGAATCAAGTGACGAAGCCCACTGGTGATGCCACTGATGTTCAGCCTTTCAATGAACTCTGGAGTGGAGTGCAAAGGATCTACCATCCCCACATCGCTACCACCCTCCGGATCAATACGAATTGACATGGAACGAAGGCATTTATGTAATTTCTCAATCTGACAAAACAGATCACTCAGCTTGGCGTGTTTACCTTGAAGAGCTACACCAAGTTTCCTCAGTTTCAGGAGCTGAGCGATGCCGGCTAGCTCCTTGCTGTTGGAAACTCAGACCTGGGACAATATCTCTATGTTTTTCATTTTATCAATGCAGAGGGGCATGCGCACTGTGGAGAATGAACCTTGGGATGTCGTAGAATCATTGCTTGCAGAGACGTTGTGACCATGACCAGCAAGGAAATGCTTCAATAGGTAGCACAACAGCTATTGTTGAAAGCATCTGTACCTTTGTCTACCGGATATCCAGCGTCTCCAGGCATTGGAGCTCCTTGATTTGCTTGGGTAATTCTGCAACATCAGTATTCCTGAGGCTTAAATACTTGAGGAGCAGGATCTTGCAGATGCTCTTCAGATGCTTCTTCTTATCCAATCCTTTGCAGCCCTCCAGGCCAGCAGTTTCAACAGTTGCCATTGAGGAGATGCAGACAAAGATGGAAGATAAGCTGCAATATCTTTGCTGTCATCACCATCTGAAAGAGATTGTTGCAGACCTATTCTGTTGTGAATGGAAAGGTAGTGAGCCAGATGTGGCGGTAGGCTGGAGTCGATAAAGTTCACATCCGTAGCTACCCTGGCGATGAACTCTCGGACTTCACGATGGACTGTACAGCTCTTGATGTTGCCTTCGGCACTGATTTCCAGAGGAGAAACAAACCCCCGAATGAAAAGCACATCCAGGCAATGCTCGGCTTCATCTGTTGAACTCCGTATTTCACCAACTGCAATACTACTTGTGTTAGTAGTAGCAGTGATGAGGCCCTCAGCAACCCATCTTCTTGCCAAGCTTGTAGTCCTGATGACGTGGCCTTCCGGGAAAACAGTGAGGTACAGCAAGCAGCTCCTGTACTTGCTAGGCAACTCATTGTAGCACCACAGTAGCACTTGCTTGGAAATACTTCACTTCAGCCGTCTGCACTCGGAAAGAGCGTTTTCATAATTCCTCAGCTCCTTATGTGTCATGTTTGGATTAACGTGCAGAAGATGCACGACCGTCTTCATTGCAAACGTGTCGGGGTCACATCCATGAAAGATGCCCCCAATTGTTAGTTCGTCTGCACCCGGCAGGTCCTTAGCTTTTGCCATGTAAATATCACGAACCCTCCTCAATCGGGCATCAATGATTTTGTAGGGAGAAGACAACCGGGCCAGGTCATAGTCTGATGTGGTCATTACTATGGCGCTACCAGGAAGGTACCCATCAGCAGCTTGTAACAGAGCATCTAGTATGCGCTTCCATTTGGTGCTGGGAATGGGAGCCGAAACAATAACTATGATCAAGAAGCGCTTGCGCCTTTAAGATGCCCCTGAGTTTTACTGATGAGTCGCTTCTCCCTATCCTCGTCGACCTTCGTCCCTGCTGCTTGGTTTGTCACCTCGTCTTCTTCTTGGCCAGGTAGGTTGAAGTTGAACACCTCCTACTTGTTCCAGTATCTTGGCAAGTACACTTCATATATCTCCTGTGCCGATGTAGGAGCAGTAGGAGCAGGCCATGCAATCGAATATGGTGGCCAGAGAGGAATATGAATGGGAAAAAAATTGGATGCGCGATGGGCTCATTGACCCGGCGATGCGCCCCTGCGCTCGATCTCTGCTGCATGCGTGGCGGGAAACTAAATCAACGCTCTCTCGTTCAGTCGTTCCTGCGCTCGCGGACGCCTGCCTGGCTGGCTCCATTTGGCTCGCTCCGACCGCAGAACAAAACCACGGCGAGTGCCTCCAAAAATAGATTTCTACACATAGCTGATTCTATAGCCGTCTCTAGAAATAGGTACAACAAAGTAAAATTCATGATTTTACCCAACCAAGTAGGATGAAAGACAAAGTTTATGTTGAAGTCGAATAACTCGAAAAGATCTAAAACTTTGTAGTTGACAATTTTTTTTTAAATAATTTAAATCATGCAAATTATATTTGAAGTTCTTACATTTTGAAATTTATTTTTTAAATTTTACAAACAACCTCATATGGAGAAAACATTGTAGTTGATAACTTTTTCACTTCAAATAATCATTTATGATCTGAAAATTTAGTTTGAAGTCCTCACATATTAACCAACGTGGCAACGTGACACACATAGATGTCATCCAAAGTAGAACCTCCAATGAGGACACGATGTTGAGACGCCCCTGAAGGCTCTCAGGAAGTCGAAGTGAAGTTTTCACCTGGATACATGCATACAAGAGATGGGAAGGGAGGGATTCACTTGTCAGCAGCTAACCTTCATGGGCATCCTTATCATCGAAGCTGACCAATGGCCTGGTCCTGGCACGGTTTTCACCGGCAGGTCCCATCAACCTAGACACCTCTACCCCTGCAAGATTGTCATGACCATAGTAGACACAACACCACCAGACAACTTTGACAACAAACAGTGCCCCCTATACATGGCCAAATGGGCCACATGGCACGACACTGGTACGGCACTACATGGCACGGTAGCTTAGCTATGCCATGCCTGATAGTGCTGCCGTGGCACCGTCTTGGCCCAGGCACAGCGCAGCCTCTTACCCGTGCTGTGCCAAGCCACCGAGCACGGCGGCCCACCGTGCTCGTGCTGTTCGAGGCACTATCGTAGTTTGGAGATCCTCAAATTTATAGCAACCACAACACAGATCGTAAAGGAAACTTAGCAATCACACATCGAGAAGGGAAATAGATCAATGAATGAAAGAAAAATCCATCAAGGAACACAGATCGAGAAATCCCCAATATTTGTCTCACAAATCCACACATCGGCCGCTGATGCCGCTAGGAGGCCGGGGCCGGGGCCGAGGCCTGGGTCGCCGCCGCTAGCTTCGCGAGTGGGAGGCCACACGCATCTCCGTGGGCGAGGCCGCGCACGCACCTCCGCGTCTCTGTGTGAGAGAAGCAGGGAGGGTCGGCCGGTTGGAGAGGCGCCGAGAGTGAGAGCGCAGCTGCACAGGAGAACTAGAGAGGAGAGATATCTAGGGTTACAGACATATTTTTCTTTATATGTGCCACTTTCAACTCATCCAATGGTGCTAGTGCCTCCTAAGGCCATCCAACGGTGACGAATAACCTGGCCGCTATCATTCTAGCCCATTAACAGTATCGTGCCTGTGCACCGGCACTATAGACCCGTGCCCGTCCTGTGCTAGTGTCGTGCTTTTTTGGTCTGGGCCCATGCCAGCCAATCGTGCCTGGCCCATTTAGCCATCTATAGTGCCCCCTACCATATGTGAATGGTTTTTTTTTTTGACAAAACCATATACGGAGTGGTGGGTAAATAAAAACAGAGAGGGAAGCTGGCCCAAACTGCGGCCACTAGCACGTGTGCCAAAGAACATTGTCTATGTGGTACTAACAAGGAAGCAACCTGTTTAAAAAAAAACAAGGATGCAACCCATGTCCACGGGATGTAGATCAGGATGCACGATCTAGATGTTGGGGAAAAGGGACGGGCAAAGGGCAGAAGGAGATGGATGTGGGATTGCCGCCACCACCCACTGGTGACAGCAACATGGTCATCTAGATCTGGCGCGGAATGGAGGGGAAAAAAAAGAATAGGAATTTGAGCAAGCATAGCAAGAGAGTGGGAGAAGAGATTCTTTCTCATGATTGGAGTGGACTTTTTATTTTCTTTGTTTTGCACTACTATCATTTGTTTTCCTTTGGAAACGAACTCGAATTTGCTTAAATGGATGGGCATTGTTACTCTCCAAGATTTTAGAATTCATAATACCCACCTCTGGGCGAAATTCAGATATGTGTATGATCTGAAAATGCCATGTCTATGATTACCACGCAGAGAAAATGCCAGGATCTAAAAAGTATGCACAGTACATGTGTTCAGCCCCATATAAAAAGAACTAAAATATTTCAGTTTCTGTGCATGACATATCTACATTAAACTCCTTCCCTAATATTGTTTCCATGCAAAAGATTAAGCATATATTTTTTTACCCACGCGTTTACCAGTTGATTGGCCTCGCGCGCGCAATGGACTGTTGACGGTCCTTAAGTATCAATTATAACTATCAAATAAATAGAGAAAAGGATCCAAATGAAACCAACACCTAGACTTAGGGTTTTATCTGACAGAATTCCACGAGTTTTGTTGTTTATCTATTTCTGCAGGGGGTTATCAGGAAATACGGAAGAAAGGCCCACATGTCGGATTAATGACGGGATATTAACCGAACACGTAATTATCTTACATCTAGAAGAGTCCAGAAGCCACGAGAACGAACGGGAGGCGTAATAGAGCCGGGGACAGGGCGCCCGCCCTAGTCCCTAGGGCGCCCGCCCTGCTGGCTCAGCCAATCAGGCTCCGCCTCGAGGATTATGCTCCACCGACCTAGAGGATCAAGGAAAACCGCACGATCAATGTCCGTTTGATCCAACGGCCCAGATTCATCCGAAAGGGCTATATAAGCAAGGCCCCTGCCCCTGGAGGAGAGGCCCCCTCGTCTCATACTTCAAACCCTAATTCAGGAGGAGAGCCTCTGATCAAGCCCTAGAGCCACCACATCAACTAGATCTCTAGTTAGCATAGCTACATAGGATTAGAACTAGAAGGAGTCAATCTTCGATTGGTTCCCGGATCTATCAAGAGGATTCTTGGTAATTCCTCTATTGTTCTTCAATTGTTCATCATTGTTCTTCAATATTATGAATATGACTTTGTTCTATTTCAATATATTGGTTATGACTTTGCTCTACTTGATTATATTTGCAATTATATTGTTCTTAGTTTATCATAGTTATATGCTTGGCTTAGTTAGATTGGAATTATATACATGCCTAGGATCGTATAGCGTTTATCCATGTGTACAGTGGGTGAATGATAATTATTGTGTAGACGTGGTGTCTATGCCGTATTTATCTGCGATTGCACCCTATATGCCGGATTGTGGGGTAGTTCGCGATAGTGACAGCTTCGTTGATTCTTATATAGTCCCCCTCTCGTGTATAGGGCAGGCAGAGCAACACTATTACAGGGGAGTGATTGCTATGTTCTTCATCTTCCTTGCTAATATTCACTATGCATGGATATAGTCTTTTCTCACCATAATTGCCAAGTATAATTGCACTAACTATGATATGCTAGACTTTATAGTTAATAATAACTTAGGGAATATCTTTGTAGTTCATCCTAATTCCATGCTAATGACTTGCTAGAATATCTGTTGAGGTGCTTATCATTATTATATGTGGCTAGCTAATCAGATTAATTATCTTTGTCACCATTATCACTTTACCTTTACTTAATGTGACATTTATACCTGTATAAAGAGATTGATAAATACTCTCGGTTATACATGCAATGATGTGTACTCAGTTCCATATTCTCATTCCATTATCAACCATGATACTTAGAAATCCCTTCCCAGTGGTAAAAATATAAAAAACGATACCTGGAATACTTCCCGGTTAAAATGCTACATCGGTATTAATCTGTGCGCTTGCAGATCCCTTTTATTATTTGTCTTGATGAGCAAATGCATATTTCAATACCGCGTCTCTCATGTCATGCTGGGGATGACAACTTGGTTTAAGTGGCATGAGGGATAGGTTTGGCATTTTTGGCGCCGTTATCAGAATTAGAAAACTAAGTCTACTTTTGGTAGTGACGTTAAGAATGCCCAACAAGCATTTTTGGCGCCGTTGCCGGGGAAGGTTGATTACTAAGTAGGAATGAATATGGAACTTTGAGTCATCATTTGCATCACTAATCTGATCGAGCTTATCAATTCTCTTATATAGTTTTACCCCTGTATTTTCCATTTTGATTATTTATTGCAGGGTGATGCATGAATAGAAGACATCTTCCAGACAACTTTGTTGACGATCCCGAAGCCTTATTCAGAAGAACAAGAGCCAAGCTCAAGAAGACATCGTCAACACTTCAGCACAAAGCTTCATCCAAATCCGAAGACCGCCGAAGTTTCATCCGGAATTTGTCGACTGAATTCGAAGCCATGGCGAACAAGTCGATCCGCGAGTTCTCAGCTCCCACTACGGACAACATCCGCACTGGACCTGCTGGGGAGATCGACCGTAACTTCGAGCTCAAGCCTGGGCTCATCAATATGGTGCAAGCCAACCAGTTCTGTGGGAAGCCACACGAAGACGCTAGTGCTCATCTTCAACACTTCCTGGAGATCTGCAGCACTTTCACCATGGCTGAAGTCCCCAGAGACGCCATACTACTTCGCCTTTTCCCATTCTCACTGTTGGGGAGAGCGAAGCAGTGGTTCTACGCTACAAAGGAGAAGAACACTACGTGGGCACTCTGCTCCACGAACTTTCTGGCCAAATTCTTTCCCATGGGCAAGACCAATGCTCTCCGTGGAAAGATTACAAGTTTTCAGCAACAACATGATGAATCCGTTCCAGAAGCATGGGAGCGTTTCCAAGACTACATCCTAGAATGTCCCCATCATGGAATGGAAAGCTGGCTGCTGATGCAGACATTTTATCATGGGCTCATTAACAGTGCCCGTGAAACTATGGATGCTGCAGCTGGAGGAGTATTCCTATCACTCACCATACCTCAAGCCACAGCTCTTGTGGAGAAGATGGCATCCAACCAAGGTTGGAATGAAGAAAGAACTCAGACACGCAAGAGAGGTGGAGGTATGCACCAGCTCAAGGAGGTAGACATGCTGTCTGCCAAGCTAGACCTACTCATGAAGAAGCTCGATGATCGAGCTGGAGAAAAGAAAGAAGTCATGCACGTCTACGACTCCCACATGACTTGTGAGGAGTGTGGAGGTACTGGACACTCGGGCAATCACTGTCCTGAGTTGCTGGAGGACGTGAACTACATCAACAATAACAACAACAACTACTACAACCGTCCTCAGCAGAATCAAGGTTGGAATCAATAGAGGCCTAACTACTCAGGTAATTACCAAGGTAACAATTCTTTCAATAATAATAACAATTATCCACCTTTGAGAGAGTTAGTATCCAACCAAGGAAAGCTAATGGATAACCTGTCTAAGAAATTGGCATCTAATGATAAAATACTAGAAAATATAAATAATAGAATGGATAATTTCTCTACTGCCATCAAGAACCAGATTAGCTTTAATAAAATGATTGAATCTCAGTTGAATCAAATAGCTGCTGCTGTTCCTGCTACTAACCCCGGTATACCATCACAACCGGAAGGACTAGAATCTGCAAATCTTGTAGACATGTTTGATGCAGGAGATTACTGGAGTAACCCTATCGTGGAAGTAAGTACTGACCGTCTGCCGGTCAAGAGAGGCGATCCAGGACGCCCCGTCATCCCGATCTCCATCGGCATGCGAGACTTCCCAGAAGCACTCTGTGACTTTGGCTCCAGCGTCAACATCATGCCCAGGGTACTCTATGAAAAACTCTTTTCACAAACATTATTAGAAACAACCATGTGTTTGCAGCTTGCAGATAGGACACTGAGTTTCCCGAGAGGAATATTGAAGAACATCTGTGTCCGAGTGGGTTCCTCGTACGCTCCAGCAGACTTCGTAGTGATAGAGACCGGTTCTGATGAGAGGGCTCCCGTCATCCTAGGGAGACCATTCTTGAACACCGCGGGAGCTATCATCTATGCTAGTGCTGCCAAGATCAGTTTTTACATCAAGGGGAGGAAGGAAACGTTTTCCTTCAAGAACAAGACCGCACAAATCCCAGAGCAACCCCAATATGAACCAAGGAAGAGGACCAACAGGAGGAACAAGAGCAAGAAGCAAGTATGGACCGAAACAGCTAAGATGGTCACTACCGTGCACAAAGGTCAAGATCGCCAACTCAAGTCACCGTTCTTGCCTAAGAAGGACGACCCAGGTATGCCAAGCATTTATTGCTCCATTAATGGGTCCCACTTCTACAAGACACTTTGCGACACTGGGTCGGGCGTCAACATAATGGCCAAGGTCACCTATGAACTTCTGTTCGGAACCATGCCCTTAAACCCAACATATATTCAGCTCCAGATGGCAGATCGGACATTCCGACAGGTCGAAGGTACAGTAACTGACGTCCCTGTTAAGATAGACGATCACTTTGTCCATACAGACTTTCAGGTTATTGACATGGGAGAAGATGAATACGATCCACCCATCATCCTTGGAAGACCATTCCTTAGTACTGTCAAAGCAATCATTTACATTGGAACTGGAGAAGTCCACGTGCACTTCCCCTCTGAGAAGGTACGTCTTTACTTTACTGACCCTAACTATGTATTTGAAGAATCCAAGCAGGTCAGGACAAGAAGAAGGCGGCGTAACCACAATCAGAAGCAATAGGTCATCAAGGACGGATGGGCAGATTATGAAGGAGAAGTGGTAAGATCTGAAGACATACCACTCAACCAACACTGTCCTGAGGAGACTAAAGCACCGAGACAGGTATGGAAAGAAAAGACAGTTGTACATGAAGAAGAGGCGCTGCCGGAACCACCGACTACGCCATCCACCAAGTCCCAGGACGACTGAACGAATAAGAGTCCCGTTCGGAGGACTTAAAAACACCGAACGCCTTGCCAAGAAGTAACTTGGTAGTTGTCCTTTCCTTTTAATTATTTACTTTATCTTAAATAGTTTGCTTAGTTAATCATATTCATACTATCTTAAAAAGAAAATAAAAATGTTAAAAACCCTAAAGCCCCATATGAGTATGCGAGTGGCATAAAACCCATAAGTACATTCACTGTGGTGGCATAAAAAATATATATATATATAAAATAAATACATAAATATTTTCTTCTGCTTTATAAAAGAAAAAAAAAACATAAAAAAAATCAAGGAGGCTCAACATGATAAAGGCTAGATATTTATGCTAACACTTAATCAGTTCCACAAAGCTTTGTTGTCTATTTGAGCTTCACAGAATTCAAGGAGACTAGCAGACGGAGGACATTCTAATCGCTGTCAGGGTGCAGCCGACTTTCAAATACATCTCCGCCATCTGCTAGCTACATCAGAAGAGATTATATCAAGATCCAGCTTGGGGGAGAGCACCTCCATTATCTTGCTAAGTATTTCTATCTTTATCTTTATATTTATATATACTTCTACCCTATAAAAAAAATAATAAAAATATACATAACTATGAAAAAACCAAATAAAGATTTTGTGCTTATATATATATACCTATATCTTTTGCTTAGTGTGTTTTAATAAATAAAGTGGCTATGCTAAACTGAATCTAAATAATAAAACTCTAGCATGGATATGATGAATAGTTGCTTTGCCTAACTTTCAAATTTGAAGTCCTCTCTCTAAGTTTAGACATAACTGTTATCATTTAAAGCTTGCTCTAAACCTGAACTTGTGGGAAGAGAACTTGATCTAAAGTCTAAGTTGTTAACGGATATGATATGGGAAGGATGAGCTGCTGTTTATCTATTCCTAGAGATGCTAGAATTCTGGAGAATTTTATCTTTGAAAATCTTAAAATGCTACATGATGAGTTCCTGTATGATGAGAGTTTAAGTTCCTACCACAGCCATACATACATGCTTGCTAGACTTTAAGCCATATCTTTACTTTTTACTGCTTATGAGCATTGGGTATAGTCAAGCTGTGTAGACCCTTAGGAGCTTGTCATGCAGTTAAAATCAAGATTCACTTGCACGATCACTCATACATGCTGCTTCTACTCCGGAAGTACGCATCCACATATATCCACTCATTCTCATCTCCAGATCCACATAAAATTATTCTGCTCCTAATCTGGGAGAGAATAGCCAAAAATATTTTCCCATTCTTGTTATCCCCTGTGAAATAAATGCTCAAGCTATTTTGGTTACTACCACTTGCTATATTGTTCTAAGGAGATGAGTGCTCTATACGAGGAAATAAAAAGGGGCAAGTGCCCGGAACCTCGAAAAGAAAAAGATACGAGGAAATAAAAAGGAGCAAGTGCTCGGAACCTCGATGAAAAAAAAGAAAATATAGAGCACCTCATTCTCCTCAAGAGCTTTAAAAGCAAGAAAGGTACGTATCCCCTCAAAAAGAGCAAAAGTAGAATTAGACTTTCATCATTGTTATCATCACTACCACCATACACCATTTATTCGCCACACATGCACATCTTGATTTGACTTATTGGCTTGTTTCTCTGGATCCATGGTTTGACTATGCAATAAATGTCTTGTAAGTATGTATACTTTATCTCCCACCGATGAGCTCCAGATATCAAAAGCCTTATTAGAATAGGATAAGAGAGAAGGCAATGTCACTCTGCCTTATACCATAAATACTACATACTTTGCTTTGAGAGAAGGCAGACATCATTACTGCCTTGGTGAGGATCCAGAAATACCACAAAAGAGAGACCTGAGAGAGTCATACAAGGAATCTCTGAGTTTTATTTGAAAATCTGCAAAAAACTCCAAGAGCTATAGCTAATCAAGAATAAGAGACATGGCGCTTGACTAGACTGTTCTATCTTTTAACCGCTCAAGACAAAGGTGACGGTTGCAAGCCCCATGGTGAAAGGTATAATGAGTAAGTTTTAAGTCTTGACAGTTTACTTTAACTCAGAGATGAGACTCTATTTGAAAGCATGTGTACTGTCAAAATTCAAAGGCATTTCAGCAACTACTGAGTCTCTCCTTGCTCAGGGACGAGCAAGAGGTAAGCTTGGGGGAGTTTGTTGACGGTCCTTAAGTATCAATTATAACTATCAAATAAATAGAGAAAAGGATCCAAATGAAACCAACACCTAGACTTAGGGTTTTATCTGACAGAATTCCACGAGTTTTGTTGTTTATCTATTTCTGCAGGGGGTTATCAGGAAATACGGAAGAAAGGCCCACATGTCGGATTAATGACGGGATATTAACCGAACACGTAATTATCTTACATCTAGAAGAGTCCAGAAGCCACGAGAACGAACGGGAGGCGTAACAGAGCCGGGAACAGGGTGCCCGCCCTAGTCCCTAGGGCACCCGCCCTGCTGGCTCAGCCAATCAGGCTCCGCCTCGAGGATTATGCTCCACCGGCCTAGAGGATCAAGGAAAACCGCACGATCAATGTCGGTTTGATCCAACGGCCCAGATTCATTCGAAAGGGCTATATAAGCAAGGCCCCTGCCCCTGGAGGAGAGGCCCCCTCGTCTCATACTTCAAACCCTAATTCAGGAGGAGAGCCTCTGATCAAGCCCTAGAGCCACCACATCAACTAGATCTCTAGTTAGCATAGCTACATAGGATTAGAACTAGAAGGAGTCAATCTTCGATTGGTTCCCGGATCTGTCAAGAGGATTCTTGGTAATTCCTCTATTGTTCTTCAATTGTTCATCATTGTTCTTCAATATTATGAATATGACTTTGTTCTATTTCAATATATTGGTTATGACTTTGCTCTACTTGATTATATTTGCAATTATATTGTTCTTAGTTTATCATAGTTATATACTTGGCTTAGTTAGATTGGAATTATATACATGCCTAGGATCGTATAGCGTTTATCCATGTGTACAGTGGGTGAATGATAATTATTGTGTAGACGTGGTGTCTATGCCGTATTTATCTGCGATTGCACCCTATATGCCGGATTGTGGGGTAGTTCGCGATAGTGACAGCTTCGTTGATTCTTATATAGTCCCCCTCTCGTGTATAGGGCAGGCAGAGCAACACTATTACAGGGGAGTGATTGCTATGTTCTTCATCTTCCTTGCTAATATTCACTATGCATGGATATAGTCTTTTCTCACCATGATTGCCAAGTATAATTGCACTAACTATGATATGCTAGACTTTATAGTTAATAATAACTTAGGGAATATCTTTGTAGTTCATCCTAATTCCATGCTAATGACTTGCTAGAATATCTGTTGAGGTGCTTATCATTATTATATGTGGCTAGCTGATCAGATTAATTATCTTTGTCACCATTATCACTTTACCTTTACTTAATGTGACATTTATACCTGTATAAAGAGATTGATAAATACTCTCGGTTATACATGCAATGATGTGTACTCAGTTCCATATTCTCATTCTATTATCAACCATGATACTTAGAAATCCCTTCCCAGTGGTAAAAATATAAAAAACGATACCTGGAATACTTCCCGGTTAAAATGCTACATCGGTATTAATCTGTGCGCTTGCAGATCCCTTTTATTATTTATCTTGATGAGCAAATGCATATTTCAATACCGCGTCTCTCATGTCATGCTGGGGATGACAACTTGGCTTAAGTGGCATGAGGGATAGGTTTGGCATTTTTGGCGCCGTTATCAGAATTAGAAAACTAAGTCTACTTTTGGTAGTGACGTTAAGAATACCCAACATGGACTAGTATAGAACCAAGAGCGCACGAGCTCAACTATAACTTATGTCTTTCCTTCTATGAATATTTTAATATTACAAATTCGACGCTCCTTTTGAAACACATTAATTGGGAAGGGACGTGCTAAGGAGATTAATTTGAAACCTCCTTACAAAAATTGAAACATGTGACCCTCACACTACTGCAAAAGTGATTTTAGGAGACGCGCCTCTTTAATTTGTTTTCGGAGGTAGACAAAACTGTTAGGTTTCTCGCTAAATACCTAACGATTATGGAGACAGTCGTTTTATTTACGGAGGCAGTCAAAAATGGATAAGCGGAGGTGAGTCTCTTAAGAGGTCTACCTCCGAAAATGGAGACCACTTCTGAAGACGGGCCTCCTAAAAGGTCATCTTTGCAAATACGCTCGAGGCCTAGGAAGCCCAATTGTTGGTCTCGCATATAAATACAGTCCTTACAGCTTCGCGTTTCACCTCTCTCTTTCTCTCTGGATGCACAGAACTCTCCACCAGCGCCGCACACGCATAGGGGCGAAGGCAACTCGGCGACAACGACCCAATTTCTCTCCCCTCCGCTCCGCTTAAAGCCCTAATTTTTGGATAATTGATGAAACCTTAGTGTACTAACCTTTTACTCTCACTGATATATGATATATGAGATAGGCAAGCAGAGGGACAATACCAGGGATGCCATCTCCGCCGGCTCGCCAGTCTGCCGCATCGGGATGCGTGACAACTCTTGCTGCACCACCGCTGCCAGTAGCGTTCATATGTTAGCATGTACTTATTACAATTCTGAAGTACTCCCCCATTCCACCAAAGAATGCGATTATAGGATCACCGCCGGTCAAGTATATTATATAACTAATCTAATGATATTTATTTTATATCGTAAAATACTAGTACTTTTTATATAACTTTAGTTACATCTTTAATTATTTGAATTATCTAAAAACGAGAGTTGCAATTATTTTATCGACAGAGGGAGTAAGCAGCAGTAATCATAGTTCTATTGGACCCACTGACTGAAGAAATCCGCCTCAAGGCTGCTTCCGACCACACACGGCTGTACCGCACCAAGATTCCCTGAACTGGTGATTGGATATGACTGATAACAGATATAGATACTTGCATCTTTTAGCTTCCTGCTTAGGGGCTGTTTAGAAAGTGTAAAGTTTCTGTAGCACTTTTCGTTGTTATTTGGTAAAATTTATCTAATCATGGACTAACTAGGCTTAAAAGATTCGTCTCGATATTTACAGACAAACTGTGCAATTAGTTATTTTTTTACCTACATTTAATGTTCCATGCATGTGTCCAAAGATTCGATGTGAGGAGAATCTTGTAAAATTTTTGGAATTTTGAAGGAACTAAACAATGCCTTAGTCGATCCTCAAAGTCCAGAGTTGCATCCTTTTGGACAACAGTACATGATGTTTGATAGGTTTGATCGGTTAGACCACAAGGAAATATATACTTACTCTCTTCGTCTAAAAACAATGTTATTGTAGATTTGGACTAAGTCAAACATTCTTAAATTTGAATGTTCATAGATAATAGTATCAGCATTTCTACCCCAGAGAACTGAAAATATATTTCACTATCTAAAAGTATTTTATTCAGCATCATAAGTAATAATACTTTTTATTTGTAATTGTTAAAGTTGAGATGGATTGACTCCTAAAACAAAAGAATGACAATCCTTTTAGGACCCATGAAGTACATCTTTAGCCATGTCTGTGTTGATCACGCCAGGTGCGATGCAGTTCACACAGATGTTATCACGAGCCCACTCAGTAGCTAGGATCCTCCTCAGTTGGTTCGGCCCTCCTGCACAAAATATCATGAATGCAAGGGCAACCCAAAGATATATAAATATATGCATATGTGGACACTAGAGTGAGAATAACACTGAATTTGAAATTTTTATTCTAAAATGACAAGGTTTAGATGTGCCCTTATCATTGAGTTATGAGTAATTGTTATGCACATTCAGTCCTTATAGTTAAGTTGTTATTGCTTATATGACTAACCAGAGGCAAGCTCGTGGTGTTGCAACATATCTCTTGGCTTGTGATGCGTAAGTGTTAAGCGTGTCATGGCAGTCCATGGCAGTCCTTGATTCATTGGAAATTTGTTTTCCGCTTCCTTGGTTCATTGGGAATTTGTTTTTGGCTCCATTCATTTCGAAAGGACGTGTCACGTATGCACTATCATTTTTTCCCCCAAAAAAGATAGAAAACTGTCATGTACCTTTGGTGACGCTGTAGAGCGCTTGCTGTGGGAAGGCCAGGAAGCTTGCGATGGAGGCAATGTGGACGACGCTTCCCCCGCCGGCGATGGAGGAGGCCTGGATGAGCAAAGGGTGCGCGAGCTGGCTGAGGTGGAAGCACGACTCCAGGTTGGTCGCCATGATCTGGGAGTAGTCCTCCGCCGTGTACTCCGCCGGCGGCTTGAGGATCAGCAGCGCCGCGTTGTTCACCTGTACGGGTACTTATCGCCATCAAGCTGACGTCGGTTGATCGATGGGATCCCCAGAGCCGAAGGAGACGCATGGTTTCACCTGCAGCTTACCAGGATATCCAGCTTGCCCTCGAAGGTCGCCTTCACCGTGTCCATGAGCTTCTCCCGGTCGGCGCGCACGGCCACGTCGCAGACGGACACGGTGACGTGGAGCCCCTTTTCGGTCCACCGCCAGCGGCACTCCTCCAAGTCCGCCGCGGTGTGGGCGCACGTGTGCACCCGTGCGCCGAACCCGGCCAGCTCCTCGACGATCGCGTGGCCGATCCCCTTGCTGCCACCGGTGACCAGCGCTGTCGCACCAGACAGGCTCCACCTCTCACCGCCGGCTGCCGCCATTCTCTGTTTTTGTGTATGTTGTGTATTCAACGTCAACTAGTACAGTAGTACTACAATGTTACGATGCGAGCGACAAATACTTGGACCTCACTGTGTTGAGCTCCAGGCAAAAAGGTGGGGGCGCAGCTTGCGCCAAATCATGTAATGCTGTAATTTTCACCATTCTTTTCGATGAAAGCTAGTAATGGATCTTTGGAAAAAAAGACATAAGTCTATTTTGTCATTGCAGTGATGACAAATAATCTGAGCCGGACTAAACACCAACTTATACTACAGTGCTGTTGAGTTGATCTTTTGTTCGACATCAACGTGTGGAGCACAATAAAAGCTGTCATCGTCTGTGTGTTCAGCTTCAACCAGAGCACAGCAGCTGCTAGCTGCCATCGACTGTTTTCTATGTATCCTGTGTGTTCAACTTGAGCACGATAAATACCAACACAAATAAGGCACGTTCGGCATGGATCCACTTCACTAGTTGAGCCGTTTTTTCAATTTAGCTCTATGCACAGCTCTTCCGATACAGCTAGAGCTATTTTCATAGACCGTTTGATAAAACAACTCCTGATGATGACAAAATGAACAAAAAGACCAAAATGCCCCTCTTTTTTTGCTGCTCACCCTTTTCCGTTTTGCTTCTTCCCTGGCATCCCGCATGCGCCTGGCGGCTATGCGCCCTAGCTGCGGCATGCTTGAGCTCGACAGCCATGCCCTAGCTACGACATACGCTCGGCTGGCCCCGCTTGCTGGCAGCGCTATGCTCGGGCTGGCCTGTGCCCTGGCAGCGCTGCACCTCAGCTGCCTCTAACGGCCACTGGTGCCCCAGTGGAGGTGACGTGTCCCACGGTGGCTGCGTGCGCCCTGGTGGCAGCGATGTGGGCCACAGCAGCTGTGGGCGCACCGGTGCGGTGTGCGCCACGGCAGCGGCAGCTTACCCGGCAGCGTGCGTGTCTTCTTCTCTGCATACAGGGCAACATAGGTTTGTGTCCTCGCTGGGGCCCACCTAGGTGAGGTGGGGCTAGGTGAACCCACTATTTTCAGCTCCACCTTCCATCTATTTTTGTCTTACCAGGTTTAAGGGGCTCCATGGATGTAACTACTTGGTTTTACACCATTTGGCACGAAACGGTCCCAAATAGCTCAGGAGTCAGTGATGGAGCTAGGCCAGACAGGCCTAAATCACATATATGATGGGATAAAGTGGTGACTTTGGATAAATGTAGTATTTTAACTTGTCATTTCAAAATAGAAAGAAATAGAGCTTAAGAGAATCTCCAATTGTCTTTCTTAAACTTATACCCTAAATCATCAATTGGAGAGCTATTTGAACAAAAATCGCTATATATTTTTTCACCCTCTAACTATTTCTCTATATATTGTTTGCACTCTAAAGAGAGATCCTCACTCTTCATCTTTGACTAGCGAGATATTTGAAATAGATGATAACTATATTTAAAGATATATTAAAGAAGCTATCCTAGGTTTTTTTTTCTACCAACATCTGTATTCCCACCAATTTAGATAGAAGTCATAAAGAGCCTTTTGAATTTGGACTAAGCCAAACACTAGCTGTCCCTAAGGCTAGTTTTAGTGGGAGTTTTATTAGAGCTTTAATTGCATTTAATAAGCTACCACAGAAGTGATTTTGATGAAGTGATAACGTTTTTAAGAAGTGAGTTTCATGGGGATGGGACTCTATTGACACGATTACCAACTATCTGTGAATTATAAAATTAAATACCTGTGAAACTATAAAACGAAATTTTTTATTAAATGCCCGCCGCATAGGGATCCGTGACACCTCCTGCTCCAGCGCCCCCGCCGGTACCTCCTTAATCATGTCTGTCATGATGAGTTGATGACTCCCGGCGCGACGCAGTTGACACAGATCCTGTCGCGCACCCATTCGGCAGCCAGGCTCCTCGTCAGCTGGTTCAGATCATTTGGTCGATAATTTCTTGTAGATTACAATTGTTTGTACCTGTATCGAAAAGGATGGAGGCGGTTCTGGGTTGTTTGTGGCTACGGACCACCGTCTCAGGTAGTCCCGTTTCTCCGTATTTTCCATGCCACCTCTGGTCAAATATATTTCAAGCTTTGGCCAAACTGTTTAAAGTAGCACAGAAAAATCCAATCTACTTCTACTATATACATCTATTTTTTTTAAAAAAAATACACTGTATCCGAAGAGAGATGGATACGTGACCCACTTGGGCTTAAGCTGGGCTTGTTTTGGTTTTGGAAGGCCGGACTGGTAAATAATAATAACTGAGAAATGATTAAATAATTGGGTGGGCTGCTTTAAGATGTGTGCACTTTTAGGAAAAAAAAAGACTATTGTAGCATTTTTTTCTCATAACAAAAAATACAGACACATATTTAAAAAAAATAGAGACAGTAGCGTGGTGCCACAAAGGAAAATAACACGGAGGATGCTGTCCAGAACACGAAATGACAACGGATGGGAGGAAGAAACATGAACACGGCGTTGTTATTATCTGCCGGCTAAATCACCCGCTAGATCAGGCTGTAATGCTCCGGCCGCCGTCGACCATGATGACTTGGCCAGTGACGTAGGATGCCGCCGGCATGCAGAGGAACGACACCATGGACGCCACCTCTGCTGGCTCGCCGCCCCGCCGCATCGGGACCCGTGATAACGATTGCTCCACGGTCTCCGGTGGTGCCTATATATTATAGGAGTATATACATGTCAATTGACTTCAAGTAGGAAAGTACTAGCAAAAATGTTCATACGTTGCAACAAGAGAACACTTTATTATGTCATCGACATCACGAGTGTTGTTGTATGGTAAAGCCGTGTGTGGCACAATGGCTACAATAGCACGCACGCCTAGTGTCATCGGGCATGGCCAAGCAATGTAGGACGCTGGTGCGCCAACCATTAAGACATGAGCTAGTATTGCGCAACTACGCAATAGGGCGGCACAACGCTCATGTGGCGTGACTCTGGTGGTGGCTGAGCGGATTAGGCTCCTTGCAACGGCATAGGCGTGGCCTAACGATCGCGATTGAGAGGGCATGCAACCCTTATGGTGCCCTCAACGATCTAGAAGAGTGGCGTGCATGGGAGATCTAGTTGTGCCATTAGTGCCCGCGACGACGCAACAGTTGGTGTTGATCGTAAGGAATAGATATATCACGTGAGGTTTAATCGATTGCTTCACTGTCGGGCTTCCGAACTGCAGGTCCTCATAATTTTAGTATGCTTGATGTGTCTTTTGCCTTGCCTCATCGTTATTGATCTCCTACGCTCTCTCAAGGGCTCTGATTCTTATAGCGCCATAGGTCTATAACAATCTATAGCGTACGTGCTAATGAGACTCTAGAGGTGTAATGGGTTTGGACCTAGGAGAGAGGGAGCAGAACAAAGCTACCTCGTCCGGCATGAAGAAAAAACGGGTGACAAACATATTGATTAGGAAGCAGACAGATGAATGTAACTCGAGCAAAGGATATAACGGATGCAACAAATTAGTGGTGAAAAATATTTATTGAAGAAATAGAAGATACTTGTTATTAAAAAAGAAATACGACCAAGTGGTTTAGTATTGGAGATAGAATTATAAGTAAGAAATAAAAGTAAGAGGTACACTTGGGAAAAAAACAAAACTATAGAAAGAAAACTTGGAGTAGACGGAAACTTTGGGAGAAAATAAGGGGAAAAACACAGAAAGAAAATATATGAAGGGTCCGAAAAAGAAAAAATAGATGCAAAAAAAGGAAACAAAAATATGGATGAAAAAATAGAACCAAGTGAAAAAGGGAATCAGAAAGAAAAAACAAAAAAAGAGATCCAACATAACGGTTTGAAGGTCCCAGAGGGTAAATAGAAAACAATTCGTTTGACATCACGTGAGTTGACTTGGTCTAGTGGTTAGTAACTGTTAGCTTCATGGTGGAAGCCATGGTTCGCATCCTCGCGTGGCCGGAATTTTTGACTCGTTTTCCTGATGGGTGGAGTGGACTGGGCTGTTTACTATTTGGGCCGATGGGCTGAAAAATTTGACCGGTAGCTGGTGTTGCCTCGTTGCGCAGGTGGGCCGGGCAGCAGTCTAGTAGCTAGAGTGAATCACGAGTGGGCATTGAGTTTTGAGCGAGTGGACTGAATAGTTAGGCCAGATTAGAATGGGCTAGATGAAAAAAAAGCTCCAAAAATTTTGCCTCTTTATTATTAGGGATAGATATACTATAGTAATTGTCTCTTGGATGAGTAAGATCAACTCCAAGAGACTTTCTATATCCTTCCTAATTGCTAGCAATAGAGATTTTGATGAAAAAAATGTCCTCTAATAGTTTCCTTATTTGGTTATCTAAATATATCCATCTTCTAATTCCTGATTTCTGGATAGCCAAATATAGAAAAGTAAGAATGGCTCTCTAGAATGCACACAAGTTATGAAAATACTGTTGGTGAACAGAAAGATATAGAGAGCAATTTTTATGTAAATGACTCTCCAAATAATGATTCAGAGAGTAAACTTTAGAAAGAATCTCAGAGATGCTCTTAATAAAGATACCTCTTTCGCCATGTCGGTCATGATCAGTCCAGGTGCCACGCAGTTCACACGAATCTTATCGCTGGCCCACTCAACGGCTAGGCTCCTTGTTAGTTGGTTCATTCCAGCTGCATGTGTGCAAATAAAAACAGTTCACTATCACAAACAAAATAATTTTATTACCTACGCAGTTAGATCAACTCCAAAAAAACTCTCTATATCTTTTGTAGTTGCTAGAAATAGATATTTTGATGAAAAAAATACCCTCCAACACTTCTTTATTTGGTTATCCAAATATAACCATCTTAATTCTATTGTAAATTTCTCGCTAGCTAAAGATAGAAAACGAGAATGGCTAGCTCTTTAAAGTGTGTACAAGATATAGAAGAACTATTGGAGAGTGAAAAGATATAGAAAATGACTTTTATGCAAATGTCTCTGCAATTGATGATTAAGAGAGTGAGATTTAGAAAGACTTTTGGAGATACTTGGGGTTTGTGATTCAAAAGCTTTCTAATTTTCATTTGTTTATGATGTGCCGCATGACAAGGAGTTTAACAAGGAAAATGGAATATCAAATTCAAAATCAAATAGAACAATTCCCACTTGTACATATCTCGGCATGTAGCTGAACAATTTTTCCATCATCTTGATAGCACATAAACAAACAACCTCAATTAATTTATGTCTACTAATACAATACTTTGTCAAACCTTATAAAAACTACAAACATG